>PVHX01003737.1:118008-138280 GCA_004024805.1 Geosciurus inauris | reverse complement strand
TTGTGGTACTGGGGATTGAACTCAGGACTCGACCACTGAGCCACATCCCCAGCCCTATTTTGTGTTTTATGTAGAGACAGGGTCTCACTGAGTTGCTTAGCGCCTCGCCATTGCTGAGGCTGGCTTTGAACTTGCGATTCTCCTGTCTCAGCCTCCCTAAGTGCTGGGATTACAGGCTTGAGCCACCGCGCCCGGCTGTGTTTTTATTTTTTTATTTTGAGACAGGGTTTTGCTAAGTTACTCAGGGCCTCACTAAGTTGCTGAGGCTGGCTTTGAACTTGGGATCCTCCTTCCTCAGCCTCTCAAGTTGTTGAGATTGATTATAGGCATGCCCCACCGTACCCGGCTGTGCTTATTCTTAATGTTTGTTGTAGTAAGTTCCTAAACAAAAATGATGTTTAATAGTCAGAGCAAGAGGTGTTATCTCTAAGGTCATTAACATGAAAAATAGCAAATCACTGTCAGTAGGGTGAGATGGCTGTGGTTGTGGTTATTTGAGAAAGAAAAGGTTTGTTTAACTCAGGTATATAGGGAAGGATAGGGAAATATTTAGACATGGTATAATGAATGCATAGGGTAAACTGATGAGAAAAGAGAAATGAAATATGAAGGGATATGTACTGAAAATTATACTCTGATCAAATTTTAACATGCAGAAAAGAAGTATGTGGGAAATTGGAGTGTTCACCTGAGGGTCAGTTTATAGAGGGCCTTGAATGTTGCTTGTATAAGAGGTATATACTTGCTTCACTGGATAGTAGGATGGTATCTGAAACAGGAGGATTGCCGGTTTGCGATCAGCCTGGGTCACTTAGCAAGACCTTGTCTCAAAATAAAAAGAGCTATTTAGGTAGAATGCTCCTGTTTTCAGTCTCAATACTATCAAAATACACACATACATACATGCATAAATAAAAGGAACTGGAGTGTATTTCAGTGGTAGTGTGCTTGAAGCCCTGGGTTTAATCACCAATACCATAATGAATTTTTAAGCAATAGCATTGGAATCATGCTAAGTTTAGGGTGAATCGCGAGACCTTAGAATAAGTGTGTGTTGGGGGCTGTCATTAGGACTTAAATTATTTCAGAGTAGGAATAAGGAGTGACCTGTTATTATTTTTGTGGTGCTGGAGATCAAACTCAGGGCTTCATGTATGCCCGATGAGCACTATCCCATTGAGACACATCTCTAGCTATTGTAAATTATTCTTAGAAAATTTTGCTGTTGGAAATAGATGTTTTTGTTTTTCTCTGGACCCGTTTTTTGAATCCAGGGGCATGTAACCACTGAGCCACATCCCCCCCCACCCCCATAAGATTTTTTTTAAACCTTTATTTTATCTATTTATGTATTTTGTATGTGGTGCTGAGGATCGAACCCAGTGCCTCACTCATGCGAGGCAAATGGTCTACCACTGAGCCACAACCTCTGCCCCTGCTTTCCTCCTCTTTAATTTTTATTTTGAGATATCGTCTTATGAAGTTACCTAAAGCCTCCTTAAGTTGCTGAGGCTGACCTCAATCTTGTGATCCTCCTGCCTCTGCCTCCTCAGTAGATGGGATTACAGGTGTGTGCCCCCACATCTGACAGAAGTAGATGTTTGACAGCTGGTCCTGTGCCTGTGACAGCCATAAAGTAGATGGACAATAAAGTGTCCACTTGAATTGATTTTTTTTTTTGGGGTACTGGATATTGAACTCAGGGCTACTTGACTACTAAGCCAAAACCCCAGCCCTATTTTGTGTTTTATGTAGAGACAGGGTCTGAGTTGCTTAGCACCTTGCCATTGCTGACGCTGGCTTTGGACTTACGGTTCTCCTGTCTCAGCATCGCTAAGTACTGGGATTACAGGCTTGTGCCACTGTGCCCAGTTTGAATTGCTTTATTTAGAAATTATTTTTAGTCAGATGTGGTGGTGCAGACTTGTAATCCCAGTTACTCAGGAGGCTGAGGCAGGAGGATAGCAAATTCAAGGCCAGCCTCAGCAACTAAGTAAGACTGTAAGCAATTTAGTGAGATCCTCTCTTGGGGGAAAAAAAGAGGGGTGGTTTCAATCTCCAGCAAACACCTCACCCCAATAATTTTCAGATTGGTTGTTTAGAATTTCATGTATTTTTTCTTTATAAACAGTGATAAATGGCACTTAAATGTTTATACTGTCATGATGGTTTTTTTGGTTGTTGTTGAGTTTTTTGTTTTTTGTAAGAGAGAGTCTTTGGCTGGGGTTGTAGCTCAGTAGTAGAATGCTTGTCTAGTGTGTGTGAGGTACTGGGTTCATTTCTCAGCACCGTATATAAATAAATACATAAATAAAATAAAGGTCTGTCAAAAACTAAAAAAAATACATTAAAAAGAAAAAAAAGAGTCAGTCTTGCTCTATTGTCCATCCTGGTCTGGAATGCCTAGGCTCAAGTGTTCCTCTTGCCTCAGCTTCCTGAGTAGCTGAGATTACTGGTGTAAGCCATCATCTCTGGTTTCTTTTTTTTTTTTCCTATCTTGTTCTTAATATAATTGAAGTAATGTACAGTTGCCAACAAATATAGTGAACAATAATTTTAGAGCAGCTGTTTTTTTAAGTTGTTACTATGTCAGGCCTTTTTTTTTTTAACAGCTGCTAAGTGTGACTACAGAGAGCCTATGCTTTTAACTTAAACAATACTGTACCACAAAATATGGTTTAATACTAATAGTTAATATCAGAGTGAAATGGAACCTTTGAATGTTGCTGCTTTGGGCTGAATAAGGCTTGAATAGAGAGGAGGAAGAGTATGCTTCTAATTTCAGGTTTTAAATGAAATAAATGCAAGCTTATACCTATGGTACTTACATATTTCCAGCTATTGGCACGTTAAGTACTAAGGTGTTTTCATATTAACTCATTAACACTTCCAGTATATCTCATTAACTCATCAGTACTAATAGTATCCCTGATAGACTCATCAATACTTCCAATATCGCTGAGAAATAGGTCCTTTTTTTTTTTGGTACTAGGAAATGAACTCAGGGGCACTGGACCACTGAGCCACATCCCCAGCCCTATTTTGTGTTTTATGTAGAGACAGGGTCTCACTGAGTTGCTCAGCGCCTCGCCATTGCTGAGGTTGGCTTTGAACTCGTAGTTCTCTTGTCTCAGCTTCCCAAAGTGCTAGGATTATAGGTGTGCGCCACTGCGCCTTGCTTATATATATATATTTTTTAAAAATATTTTTTAGATGTTGATGGACCTTTATTTTATTCATTTATTTACATGTGGTGTTGAGAGTCGGACTCAGTGCCTCACACTTGCTAGGCAGGTGCTCTACCACTGAGCCACACCTCCAGCCTCTTAGTATATATATTTTCTAAACTTCTTTCTATTTTGTATAGATGTGAATGTATAAAATTAGAGTATCAATTTGCACATCCCTATGTATTCATGTTATATAACTTATTTAGCCAAGTCCTTGTTTAACATCTAGATCATGTCCTAGATTTTAAAAATGAGATGAAAAGTCTGAGAGTATAGTTTAGTATTTGTGAGGTTCTGGGTTCTATTTCCAGCACTGTACCTCCTTCATCTCTGGCAAAGGTGGTGAGAATTAGGCACACTTAAAATATTACTTTTTTAGCCGGGCGCGGTGGCTCAAGCCTGTAATCCCAGCACTTAGGGAGGCTGAGACAGGAGAATTGTGAGTTCAAAGCCAGCCTCAGCAATGGCGAGGTGCTAAGCACCTCAGTGAGACCCTGTCTCTACATAAAACACAAAATAGGGCTGGGGATGTGGCTCAGTGGTCGAGTACCCCTGACTTCAATCCCCAGTACCAAAAAAAAAAAATTACTTTTTTGAACTATGCCAGTTATGTTATTGTTTCTGTCAGTGCCTTCTTTGGCTCAAGAAAAGTTTGCTGGTAAACCAGCATATGTATTGACAGCTCCTAGAGAACAGTGTTAGGGACGTCATGTGAATAGACTTTTATTTTATTTTTTTGGTGTTAAAAATTTGAGTTCTTTATCTGAGAGATTAGTGCTCTATCTGATGTGAGTGTAGTAAAAATTTGCTCCCATTCTTTAGGATTTCTCTTCACCTCATTGATTGTTTCTTTTGCTGAGAAGAAGCTTTTTAGTTTGAAGCCATCCCATTTATTGATTCTTGATTTTATTTCTTATGCTTTAGGAGTCTTGTTAAGGAAGTTGAGGCCTAATCCAACATGATGAAGATTTGAGCCTACTTTTTCTTTTATTAGGTGTGGGATCTCTGGTCTAATTCCTAGTTCCTTGATCCACTTTGAGTTTTGTGCATGGTGAGAGAAAGGGAATAATAGGTGTGGGACCCGAAAGTAATGTAGTCTGAGAAAAAGAAAAGTAGCCATGCACTGATTGCTTCCACCTCCCCCAACAAATGCCTCCCTGATGCTAATATCTCCCACCTCCCCCATCAAAGGTCTTCCTGATGCTAATTACATTGACAGCTTGCACCTCCCCCAACAAAAGTCTTCCTGATGCTAATTGTAGGAAGGAGCATATCACCACACTGAGGCAATAATTTTCTGGGAGAACCTAATTTTCGATGAGAACCGGCACGTTTTTCTCTAGACCACCTCCCATAATAGCCTATAAAAAGCCAGTCCCTTTCTTTGTTCGCTGGCTCATTTTCCACCGGGAAAGTGGGTCCATCCCCATAGATGTAATCCTGTTCCTGAGTAAAGCCTGAAATTACTTTTGAAGTTTGCTGCTGTCCTGGTCTTTTGTGCTAACATTTTGGTTCCAGGGGTTTAATTTCATTTTGCTGCATATGGATTTCTAGTATTAGAATTCTTATGTAAAGAAAATTCTGATTTAGCAGATCTGAAAATTTATATTCTGGGAATTATATTGGTGCGGCGTGAAAAACACTTTCAGTAGTCTAGTTTGAACTGTGACTTTTGCTGTTTTGGTACCCTTTTATTGTGAACCAGAGGCAAGCAACTTAATTTTTGCCTTAATTTTATTATCTACAGTATAGAGAAAATTGCCTTCCTATGCTCAGAAACTGCTACGAGGTTATGAGAAAAATTATTGCATGTTAGGCATTCAGCACAATATCTGCTTTTTATTGTGCCTAAATGTAGCTTGCTAGATCACTGCACTTGGTATAGCTATTAGCTCAGTTTGTGATTTGGTTGAGATGTACATTGATGCGTTCTTCAGTTTTGAATTTAATGAAATATTGTAGGTTATTTTCGTTTGTTTTTATGGATAAATCTGTGTGGAGAGCTGAGGATTGTAGAATGATTTTTAAGCATTTAATACCTTCTTAATGTATGTTGAAAATCGCTGCAGATTTCACAGTAACAAACCATTAGAAGTGAATTGGTAGCCTGTGGCGCACGCCTATAATCCCTGCACTTAGAGAGGCTGAGACAGGAGAATCGTGAGTTCAAAGCCAGCCTCAGCAAGGGCGAGGCACTAAGCAACTCAGTGAGACCCTGTCTCTACATAAAACACAAAATAGGGCTGGGAATGTGGCTCAGTGCCCCTGAGTTCAATCCCTGGTACCAAAAAAAAAAAATTAAAAAAAAAAAGAAGTGAATTGGTTTTTATGTGTGCTTGGAAAGATTGAAATTAAAGCCAACAGAAGTTTAAGAGAGTTTGGTTTTGTTTTGTTGTTTGTTTTGGTAGTGCTGGAGATTGAACCCATGGTTTCACATGTGCTAAGCAAGTGCTCTGCCATTGGCTGCACTCTGCACATGCTTGAGGAATATTGATTAGTGAACTTTCCATAATCTAGGCTTATTCAACTTGATAGTTTACCCGGGTGATTGAACTGTATTTCTTGCCTTCATGATGAATAATTGTTTGGGAAAGAAACACTTCCATCATGTAGTAGTGAAATTTGTTTGGAATTGTGAGAGTTCTTCCACCATCAGTGTGTCTAGGAGAGTAATGTGTAATTTGAAGATTGCTTAGGGAACTGCAGTTAAATAGCCTCTTTCTTTCTTTTTCTTTCTCTCTCTCTCTCTTTTTTTTGGCAATACTAGAGATTAAACCCAGGGTTCTGTACCGCTGGACTATATCCCTAGCTCTTTTTATTTTGAGACAGTGTGTCACTAAGTTGCCAAGGCTGACATCAAACTTGGCATTCTCCTTATTTTAAGGAGATTCTCCTTATTTTAGCTTTAGTTCACCATGTCTGACCTGTGACTAAATGTTGATGTGCTGTCTCTATCTGTTAACTATCCTAGAAATCAAGACATTTAGAAATCAAGACGTTTAACATGAATGTATTTAATGTATCATTTCTGTCTTTTTAAAGACAAGAGTTTTGTGAATGAAGGTCCTTATACTTTTTGATAGATGTGTCAGTGAATATAATAAGGCATCTAATTCTGCTGCTTAGGAAATGATTCATTGTTTATTTTGGTTCATTTAAATGTTTTAATGGACTTTTTTATGGGGGGGTTACCGGGGATTGAATTCAGGGGCACTTGACCACTGAGCCACATCCCCAGCCCTATTTTGTATTTTATGTAGAATACAGGGTCTCACCGAGTTGCTTAGTGTCTCACCATTGCTGAGGCTGGCTTTGAACTCACATTCTCCTGTCTCAGCCTCCCAAAGTGCTGGGATTATAAGCATGAGCCACCGTGCCAGGCTTAGCTTCATGTTTTTGATACTACCAACCGGGAGGCTGAGGCAGGAGGATTGCTAGCCAAGGACACTTAGAAAAACTCTCTCTCAAAATATATTTAAAAAAGGGATGTTCGCAGGGCGCGGTCGCACAAGCATGTAATCCCAGCACTTTGGGAGGCTGAGACCGGAGAATCACAAGTTCAAAGCCAGGCTCAGCAGCGGCAAGGCAGTTAAGCAAATCAGTGAGATCCTATCTCTAAATAAAACACAAAATAAGACTGGGGATGTGGCTCTGAGTTCAATCCCTGGTACCAAAAAAAAAAAAAAAAAAAAACAGGTGCAGGGGGGGGGGGATATAGCTCAGTGGTAAAACACCTCCAGGTTAAATCCCGAATAACAGCAAAACAAAACAAAACAGAAAAACAGTATAGAGTGCAGGGAACAGGCACTTGGCCAAGGAAATGATGAGAAGGCTTTTTGAGGGTACCTGGGACTTAGAAAGGTGGAGTTAGATAGGTGGAGACGGTATGGACAAGGTGAATTTACCGTCTGTAAGAGGTAGCTGTGGACAGTGTAGTATAAATCTTTTGTGGTAGAGAATGGTGAAATGCAAGATTGAAAAGAGACAGTACCTAGGAGTAGCCTCTATTATTTTGAAATTGTGAAAGAGGCAAATAATTTTTTTCTCTTTTTTGAGAGGGTGGGTGGGTGAAGTGATACTGGGTAGATAAGTGCTCTACCACTGAGCTATATCTCCAGCCTTTTTTTTTCCAGGGTGGGGATGGGTCTCACCTAGTGGCCCAGGCTGTCCTTCAACTTTGTCTCCTCCTGCCTGAGCCTTCTGAGTAGTTGGGATTACAGGTGAGTGCCACTTTGCCTCACCACCTTTTTGTGGTGTTAGGAATTGAACGCAAGGTCTCATACATGCTAAGCATATGGTCTACTGCTGAGATGCATCTCAACCTGCTAAAGTTTTCTTCTTCTTTTCTTTCTTTCTTTCTTTTTTTTTTTTTTTTTAGTATTTTTAGTTTTAGATGGGCATAATACCTTTATTTATTTATCTTTATGTGGTGCTCAAGATAGAACCCAGTGCCTCACACGTGGGAGGTAAGTGCTCTACCACTGAGCCCCAGCCTCAGCCCTCTGCTAAGCTTTTCTTTTCTTTTTTTCTTTTTTCTTTTGGTACCAGAGATTGAAAGGGGGGGGGGGGGCTCAACCACTGAGCCACATCCCCAGCTCTATTTTGTATTTTATTTAGAGACAGGGTCTCACTGAGTTGCCTAGCGCCTTGCTGCTGCTGAGGCTAGCTTTGAACTGGCGATTTCCTGTCTTAGCCTCCCAAAGTGATGGAATTACAGGAGTTTGCCAACACGCGTGGCTAAGCTTTTCTTGACTGTCATTATCTCTTAGATTGTTCTGAGAAATTTGTTACTAATGATAAAGGTAGTCAATTTCCTTCCCCAAGAATCGCCCCCCTTCCACCTTAGCAATTATAATATTTTCTTCCTTTTTTCTCTTCCATGTAGACCATTAGTTCCTCGAGGACATGCGTGTTCCAGCCTCTGTTGAGTTCTGTGCCTCTCCACATATCTATAAAATGCTTTTAAAAAAACAAAAGTATTTTCCTTGAAAATAAGTGCTTAATGTTAAAAAAAAAAAACTGAGTTTTATATAAATTTACTCCCAAGGAATAATTACTGTTTACTTTTTAACATAGCATACATTTGAATGAAAATCTGATCTGATATGAGTTACTATTTTTAATCTAGTCAGCACAATTTCTCATAGCGTATAGTATACTACTAGCATGTGGCACTCTAGGGAGGCATAGGTGAGATAATGAATGGTCTCTACTGTCAGGTGACCTAAGGTTCTGTGGTGTTATTAAAACCTTGCACCCTAATCATGCTGATTTGGTAGCGTGGTGCAGGAGTATTGCAAATTTGAAGCCATCTTAGGCAACTTAGTGGGACTGTGTTTCAAATGAAAAATACGAAAATTTATAGAGATATAGCTCCGTGGTAGAGCTCCTCTGGGTTTAGTTCATAGTATAGAAAAACAAACCAAAAGAAAAAAAGACAAAAAAAACATTGCATCCTTAAGGTGGCTGGAGGAGCAGCAGGAAATTTTGAAAACCTTTTTGTCAACTTTGTGTGTGTGTGTGTGTGTGTGTGTGTGTGTGTATGTCTCTTATGGTGCTGAGGGTGGAATCCATGGTCTTATTCATGGCTAGGCAAGCACTGTACCATCAAGCCACACCCATAGCCCTCCTTAGATATTTTTAACATATAAAACAATCACACAATTAAAGACAGTTTTAAAAGGAGGGGAAAAAAATCATTACCCCAAAACTTTTTTTTTTTTTTTTTTAATGATGATACTGGGGATGGAACCCAGGACCTAGTTTATGCTAGGCATGCACTCTGTCCCTGAGCTACATCCTCAGTCCTTTTTATTTTGAGACAGGTTCTTACCAAGTTGCTCAGCCTAGTCTGGAACGTGTCATCCTCCTGCCTCAGTCTCCTGAGTTAAAAGTTTTGTATTATTTTCTTAATTTCTGGCTTCTCACAATAGTTTTGTTTTTTTCCTTGTAGTACTGGGGATTGAACCTAGGGGCACTCTATCTCTGAGTTGTGTCTCTAACCTTTTTATTTTGAGACAAGGTCGTCTTAATTTTGCAGAAGATGACCTCAAACTTGGGATACTCCTGCTTTAGCCTCTCTCAAGTTGCCCAGCTTCTCATCATAGTTTTTAATGACAATTGGCGATATACTAGCATGTTGTTCTAACTTTACTTAGCAATATTTCTGTTGTTTCAACTTTTTTTTTGTTCTGGCAGTTGAATCAGGGGCACTTTACCACTGAACCACAGCCCAAGCCCGTTTTATTTTTTATGTTTAGACAGGGTCTCATGAAGTTTCTTAGGATCTTGCTAAGTTGCTGAGGCTGGCTTTGAACTTGTGATCCTCCTGCCTGAGCCACCCAAGCTGCTGGGATTACAGGTGTGGGGCCATCGCACCGGGTGACAATCGTTTTTTTTTTTTGAAACTGGGGATGGAACTGAGGAGTGTTTACCACCAAGCTATTTTTTTTTGGAGACAGGGTCTCACCAAATTGCCAAGTCTGGCTTCCAAGTTATGATCCATCTGTCTTAGCTTCTCAAATTGCTCAGGTTACAGGTCTGTACCACCACAACCAACCTGACAATTTAAAGTATTTTAGCCCTACCAAACATATGTTGATTTTACAATACTTAGCCCATTTAATCCTTTCCAGTGTGGAGTATTGTGAGTGTTAATTCTTTCTTTTTTTAAACTCTCTCAGAACTTACTAATTGTTTTATTGCTTTTTGGTTTTTTTTGCAGGGGAAGGGTAATAGGAATTGAACTCAGGGGCTTTTAATCACTGAGCCAAATCCCCAGACCTTTTTTAATATTCTTTCTTTCTTTCTATTCATCTATCTAGTTTTTAGTACTGGGGATTGAACTCGGGGGCACTCTACCACTGAGCCACATCCCCAGCCCTAGTTTGTATTTTATTCAGAGACAGGATCTCACTGAGTTGCTTAGGGCCTTGCTTTTGCTGAGGCTGGCTTTGAACTCGTGATCCTCCTATCTCAGCCTCTGGACCTGGGATTACAGGCGTGTTGCCACTGCACCCGGCTATATTTTATTTTGAGATAGGGTTTTACTAAGTTGCTTAGGTCCTTGGTAAGTTGCCAAGGCTGGCTTTGAATTTGCGATCCTCCTGCCTCAGCCTCCCCAGCCTTCGGGATTACAGGTGTGCACCACTATGCCTGCTCTGAAGCACATCTTTTAGAATTTTTCTTGCTGATTGTCTCCTGGTAGATAACTTTACTAGTTTTGTTGGTCTGAAACCATATTTAGCTTTCTTTCTTGGTATTTTTGCTGGGTAAAGAATTTTATGTTAGCAGGAACTATAGTCAGAACATGTATTTAAATTCTATTTTGCGTAATCTCTGCTTTTAATTTGTTTGTTCATGTATTTATTCAGGTATTGGGGATTGAACCCCGGGGCACTTTGCCACTGAAGTATATCCCTAGTAACTTTTTTAAAAATACTTTTTAGTTGTCAATGGACCTTTATTTATTTATGTCAGTGTGAGAATCGAACCCAGTGCCTCACATGTTAGGCAAGTGCTCTACCAGTGAGCTACAACCCCAGCCCCTGCCCCCAGTCCTTTTTATTTTTTATTTTGAGGCAGGGTCTTCTAAATTGCTGAGAGTCTCACTAAATTACTGAGGCTGGCCTCAAAGTTGTGATCCTCCCGAATTGCTGGGATTACAGGGCTTCCCTACTACACCCATCTAATCTGTACGCATTTTATATAACTAGTGTAGAGATAAGGTAGGATTGACGTCTCTCACTTGGCTTTGTTTAGTACATATTTTAGGAATTCTTTTTTCATTTGGTGCTGAGAATAAAAGCTATGTCATGGTGCATGCTAGGCAAGTGTTCTACAACTAAGCTTACCCAGCCCCTGAAGTTATTTTTAGGTAGTTTCAACTAGTTTGTAAAATTATAGCTTTTAGATACAATATAAATTAAACTGGCTGGGCTCAGTGGCACATGTCTATAATCCCAGCCACTTGGGAGGCTGAGATAGGAGTATTATAAGTTCAAGGTCGGCCTCAGGAATTTACCAAGGCCCTAAGCAATTTAGACAGACCCGGTCTCAAAACAAAAGGGGGTGGGGATATGGTTCATTGGTAAAGTGTTCTTGAGTTAAATCCCCAGTACCCAAAACAACAACAGCAAGCTGTCTAGGAGACATGTTTTTTCTTTATTGCTTCTGTCTTCTTATGAGGACTTAATTTTATGGGAATTCTTTTTTTTTTTTTTAATGTTTATTTTTTAGTTGTAGGTGGACACAATAGCCTTATTTTATTTTATTTTTATGTGGTGCTGAGGATTGAACCCAGTGCCTCCCGCGTGCTAGGTGAGCATGCTACCACTGCGCCATAACCCCAGCTCCTTATGGGAATTCTTAGTAACTTAAATGAGACTCTAATCCATGTATTTGCAAGAAATTCTGTAATAACTGTTAGGTAATACACTAGTGCTTCCCCCCACTCCCCAAGTCTTTCCCTCAAGTCTTTTTTTTTTTTTTAATATTTATTTTTTAGTTGTAGATGGACAGAATATCTTTATTTTATTTTTATGTGGTGCTGAGGATCGAACCCAGTGCCCCACGCGTGCTAGGTGAGCACGCTACCACTGCGCCATAACCCCAGCCCCCCTCAAGTCTTATATGTCACTGTACATATTTTTGAAAGTTTTGTTTTCAAACGTTTCACATATTACTGAACCAACCAAAACTAGTACTACAGAACCTGTGTAAATAAAGAAAGCTCACATTCCCAGTTAAATATTCCCTACTGTCCAGATAGTTGTGACATTTTCCTCAAGATGATCATAACCTTGATACAGCATAAATATGTGACAAACATGGAACACTGCATGAATTGGCATGTCATCCTTTTGCAGGGGTCATGCTCATCTTCTCTGTATGGTTCCAGTTTTAGTATATGTGCTGCTGAAGTGAGCACAAGAAAGTTATTTTAAAAGAGAGTATGTTGGGCTATGATTAGTTATTTTTAAATACTCAGCTTAACTGTAAGTTTTGGATATGTCCCAGAGCAAATTAGTAGTCAAGGACTGTCCACTCACTGTGTGGTAATATTCAATTAATATTAAAAATAGAAGCCAGTTAAGTTGCTCAAGCTTGGAATCCTAGAGATTCAGGAGGCTGAGGCAGGAGGATTGTGAATTCAAAGCCAGCCTGAGCAATTTAGTGAAACCCTGTCTCCTAAATAGGATATAGAAAGGGCTGGGAAATGGGCTGGGGTTGTGGCTCAGTGGAAGGGTACCTGTGTCACATGTGTGGGGCACGGGGTTCTATCCTCAGTACCACATAAATAAATAAAGGCATTGTGTCCATCTACAACTTAAAAAGGTGGGGGGGGGACTGGAAATGTTGCTCAGTGGTTAGTACCCTTGGGTTCAATCCCTGGTAACCCCCCGCCCCACCAAAAAAAAAAAAAAAAAAAAAAAAAGGAAAGAAATTAATTTCAAAATCTCAGGAGAGTTCATTCCTTCTCAGGAGTGAGTGTGCATTTGTTTTATACTTTTTTTTTTTGGTACTGGAGATATGAACTCAGGGGCACTCGACCACTGAGCCACATCCCTAGCCCTATTTTGTGTTTTATGTAGAGACAGGGTCTCACTGAGTTGCTTAGCACCTCGCCATTTCTGAAGCTGGCTTTGAACTCATGATTCTCCTGTCTTAGTCTCTGTAAGTGCTGGGTTACAGGCTTGCGCCAGTGCGCCTGGTTTGTTTTATACTTTTTTCCTCATGTCTTGTGGTCTTACTAAGGCGTTCTTTGGCTTGCGTGGTGTACTCCCTTTATCTTTACCTTATCTTCCCGCTGTGCTTGCCTGTCATTGTTTCCAAGTTTTCCTTGCTTATAAGGACAAAGTTACATTGGATTAGGGTCTCTCTTAAGGATCTGATCTTGATTATCCAGAGAGACTGAATTTTCAAATAAGGTCACATTCACAAGCATTGGGTGGTGGTCGGGGATCAAACAGTGCAAATACAATTTTATTTGGTCATCATGGTGGTATTAATGTAGTATGAGAAAAAAAATCAATATTTCAAGTTTGTGAACATCTTTACCCATGGAATCATCAATTTAGTGATGCAGTATTTTTTCCTGTTTCTCAGTGGCTTCATTATTATTATTTTGTTACCAGGAATTGAACCCAGGGGTGCCTAAACACTGAGCGATATCCCCCGCCATATTTTGTTTTTTATTTTGTGACAGAGTCTCCTTAAGTTGCCCTAGTAGGGCCTTGCTGAACTGCTGATGCTGGCCTGGATTTTAGGATTCTCCTACTTCAGCCTCCCAGGTCACTGAGATTAGTGGTATACAACACTATATATGCCTGGCTAATTTTTTGATAATAATTATAACTTCCACATAGTTTCTAAATATAGAGCTACATAAAAAAGTATAAATTTAGCCGGGCGCGGTGGCTCAAGCCTGTAATCCCAGCACTTAGGGAGGCTGAGACAGGAGAATTGCGAGTTCAAAGCCAGCCTCAGCAATGGCGAGGTGCTAAGCAACTCAGGGAGACCCTGTCTCTACATAAAACACAAAATAAGGCTGGGGATGTGGCTCAGTGGTGGAGTACCCCTGAGTTCAATCCCCAGTACCCAAGGGGGGAAAAAAGTATAAATTTGATATGTAGCTTTGTATTACATTTTCAGTGTCATTACTTAATCTGTACTTTGCATATTGTGTATAAGTATTTTTTTTTAACTGTTATTTACTTGAATCATTTTGTTTGAGTTAAAATACTAGGAGTTGGACTGTTATTTTCATTTCATGGTTCACAGTAGATGAAATTTCCCATTTTTATGGCATAGCAAACTGAAGCTGAATTAGACCGATTTATTTAAGGTGACACAATTTGTGAAGAAGTCAGAAGAAAGCATCATTGCTGTGTTATCTAGTCATGTCATTCTGGCTACTGGCTTGACCTGATAACCTCATGGTTTTTCTTCTCTATTGGACACATGTGTTTTATGGCTGTACTTCTAAATATGTAGTGTAATCCTTTTGTGGGAGTTGTAGAGGGGAAGACAATACTATGTTCTAGATTGATTATGGCTCCATTTGTCATAAGGCACTAAGATAGTAGTTATAATAAAGTTGTAGAATAGAGTAGTTATAGTGGGGTTTTATTGTTATTGGATGATATGGTAGGGCTTAATTAAGTCTTTGGGCTGTGGAATTAGACTGGCCAAACTTGAATCCTGCGACTGCCACTAAATAAATAACTGTTATAATAGGGAATATGATAAATAAGCATAATAATATTCTTTATAATACTCTAAAGAAGAACTGTATGCTTGACATCAGTAAATTTTAATTTATTTTAGTTATTTAGGACATGAATAAAGAAGTCCCATATTTTTCAGTAATTGAAAATTATATTTAATCACAGATCAAATTATGTTGGAAATTTATAGGAACCTAGTCAGATAGTAGTTTTTATATAGGCAAATAAAATATTTGTTTTCACATTTAGTACATGCCCACATTTAGTCCTATTTTTAAAAATTTTTTTTAGTTGTTGGTGGACCTTTATTTTTATTCATTTATTTCTATGTGGTGCTGAGAATCGAACCCAGTGCCTCAGAACCCATGTGAGGCAAGCACTCTACCACTGAGCCACAACTCCAGCCCCCACATTTAGTCTTAATTTTAAGGTTTCAAGTCAAGAAGCTTTTGTTTTTAAAAAATTATTTTTAGTTGTAGGTGGACATAATTCTTTTATTTTATTCTAATGTGGTGCTAAGGATAGAACCCAGTGCCTCATGGGTGCTAAGTGAGTGCTCTACCACTGAGCCACAACCCCAGCTCCAAGTCAAGAAGCTTTGAAATTATAGTTTTCTGAACTGGTAATGTTAAAAAATGGCCCTTTAAAATGTTTTTTTTTTGTATTCCAGGTTGAACTTAAGCATGATTTATCACTGAGCCACATCCTAGCTCTTTTTTATTTTGAGGCAGGATGTTACTAAATTGCTGAATATAGCCTGGAATTTGTGCTCCTCCTGCCTCAGCCTCCTGAGTTGCTGGGATTACAGGGTCATGCTCTCGCCAAGGGCTTCCTCAGAACTTTTGTTATTGGTCTTTTTTTTTTTTTTGGTGCTAGGGATCGAACCCAGTTGTGCTTGTGACACAAGTACTCTACCATCTGAGCTATACCCCTAGCCTCATCCTCAGAACTTTTTAAAAGAAAGTAAGATGTAGTTCCTGTGGGGCATAATGGGATATTCCTGTAATTCCAGTGATTTGGGATACTGTGGCATGAGGATTCAAATTTTGGGGCCAACCTTGGCAATTTATGGAGACTCTACCTCATAATAAATAGGGCTGGGGGTGTAATTCAATGGTAAAATACCTTTGGTTTCAATAAGTAGTACTGAAAGTAGAAAAAAAATGTAATACCTATGTAGTTTCCTTGTATTGCTAGATAGTACACATGAAGAACTGATCATAGTATTTACAACGAAGTTTAACTTCTACAAGTATTTAGAAGCATCCTAAAATATTCTATGGGATTTTGCAGAGTCTTAGGTTTTTATTTTTATTTTTTATGTGCTGGGGATTGAACCCAGGGGCACTTAACCACTCACTGAGCCACATCCTCAGCCTTTTTTGTATTTTATTTATTTATTTATTTATTTATTTATTTATTTATTTATTTATTTTTTAGTTGTAGATGGACAGAATATCTTTATTTTATTTTTATGTGGTGCTGAGGATCGAACCCAGTGCCCCACACGTGCTAGGCGAGCATGCTACCACTGCGCCATAACCCCAGCCCTGTATTTTATTTAGATACAAGGTCTCAGTGAGTTGGTTAGGGCCTCGCTAAGTTGCTTTGATCTTGTGATCCTCCTGCCTCAGCCTCCTGACCCATTTTTTATAGGTGTGTGCCACTCCATGTAGCCGAGTCTTAGGTTTTTCTTGTACCGGGGATTGAACTTGGGCACTCAACCACTGAGACACATCCCCAGCCCTAGTTTGTATTTTATTTAGAGACAGGGTCTCACTGAGTTGCTTAGCACCTCACTGTTGCTGAGGCTGGGTTTGAACTCATGATTCTCCTGCCTTAGCCTCCTGAGTTGCTGGGATTACAGGCGTATGCCACCACACCCAGCCCAAGTATTAGTTTTTGAACGGTAATTTACACATCATTGGATTAGCTCAGTGTTCTTGAATTATCCATCATTTATTTGAATTTGGATGAGTTCGTGCAATATACTTTTTTTTTTTTATTTTATTTTTTTGGTACTGGAGATTGAATTCAGGGGCACTGGACCACTGAGCTGCATCCCCAGCCCTATTTTGTGTTTTATGTAGAGACAGGGGTTCACTGAGTTGCTTAGCGCTGCGCCTTGCCATTGCTGAGACTGGATTTGAACTCGCGATTCTCCTATCTCAGCCTCCCTAAGTGCTGGGATTACAGGCTTGCGCCTCTGCGCCCGGCTGCAACTTACTTTTTTTTTTGAAGTTTTTTGTAGATGGACACAATGTCTTTATTTTATTGCTCTGTATGTGGTGCTGAGGATCGAACCCAGGGTCTCACACATGCGAGGCAAGCGCTCTACCGCTGAGCCACAATCCCAGCCCCTGCAACTTACTTTTGTTTTGTTTTCCTTTGGTACTGGAGATTGAACTCAGGGATACTGAGCCACATTTCCAGACCTATTTTGTGTTTTATTTAGAGACAAGGTCTCACTGAGTTGCTTAGCGCCTTGCTGTTGCTCCGGCTGGCTTTGAACTCACTATTCTTCTCTTGTCTCAGCCTCCCAAAGTGCTGGAATTACAGGCATGTGCCACTGTGCCTGGCTTGCAGCATACTTTTTATTGAATACGTAATTTGGGCCAGGTAGATGCTATTTTAGGCATTAAGGAGGGAAGACTGAGTCTGATGGAGGAGCATACCACGTCCTTTTGAAGACATTGCACAGAAAATTATAAAATTTTTTATGGCTCCTTGCAATAAGTGAAGGAGATTGCTCTTAGTCTGAATATCCTAGATACTTCTTTGGGCCACTTAGTTTACTTGTAATTCCTTTGCGATACATCATATGAGAAGCTCAGGCTTATTAAATACATAACTGAGCTGGACCTGGTGTTGCACTCCTATTATTCCAGTTACTTGGGAGGCGGAGGCAGGAATATCTCAAGTTTGAAGCCAGTTGGGAGAATTTAAATGAGACCTTATCTTAAAATAGAGCTGAGACTGTAACTCAGTGGTGGGGCACTTGCCCAGCACGTTTAAGGCCCTGAGTTTAATCCATAGTACCACAAAATAAAACAAAATTCCCATAAAACTGTCTTCTTGCCTGATGTTGCAGTGTACTCATATAATAACAGTTGCTTAGTAGGGTAAGATAGGAGAATCCCAAATTTGAGGCCAATTTGGGCAATTTAGCAAGACACTATCTCAAAATAAAAAGGGCTGTTGATAAATGCAGCTCAGTGGTAGAGTGCCCTTGGGTTCAAACCCCCTAGTATCAGAGGAAAAATAAAATTGACTTTATTTTTGGTACCAGGGATTGAACCCAGGGACACTTAACTACCCCCCCCCGCCCCCCTTTTTGGGTACCAGGGATTGAACTCAGGGGCACTCTACCACACCCCCAGCCCTATTTTGTATTTTATTTAGAGACACAGTCTGACTGAGTTGCTTTGTGCCTGGCTTTGTGAGGCTGGCTTTGAACTCTGGATTCTCCTACTTCAACCTCCCGACCTGCTGGGATTACAGGCATTTAGCACATTGCCTGGCTCTCCGCAGCCCATTTTTATATTTTATTTAGAGTCAGTGTCTTGCTGAGTTGCTCAGGGCCTTGCTTAAGTTGCTGGATTCTTGATCCTCCTATGTCAGCCTCCTGAGCCGCTGGTATTACAGGCATGTGCCACCGTGCTTGGCAAAAGTGACTACTTACGGCAGATTTGTACTGTTTGTGGGGTATTAAAAGCATGGGTATGGATTTATAGCTGGAATGGAGTTATTTAGATTCATCAGGGCTATTAGTTTTAGAGAAAAGATTCTGTCAGGGTCTCTGCATTGGACCATACCATAGAGTTTGTTTAATAATGTAATCTCAGCTGGGCGCAGTGCGCAAGCCTGTATGTAATCCTAACACTTAGGGAGGCTGAGACAGGAGAATCGCAAGTTCAAAGCCAGCCTCAGCAATGGCGAGGTGCTAAGCAACTCAGTGAGACCCTGTCTCTACATAAAACACAAAATAGGGCTGGGGATATGGCTCAGTGATCTAGTGCCCCTGAGTTCAATCTCCAGTACAAAAAAAAAAAAGGTAATCTCTGTGTTCATAGTGGTTTCCTATGGAGTTGAGCAGTGCAATGTTCTGCATATCTTCCCCTGTATGTCCTGCTGCAAACCAGGTCAGTTATGTGGACATAGCCAGAGCTTAACCTATAACAGTTTTTAAGATTTTTTTCATAAGAGCTGTTACTGTGAATTAGCTAATAGAAATATCTGTATTTTAGAAGGGCGGAGAATATTATAGAATGGACTACAGAATCTTAACATTGTTAAAAATTTCTTAAATTTTTTTTCGACTTGGTATGGTGATGGAAGGTCTTGGTATGATTTTATTATTTCAGGTTTTTGGGGAGTACCCGGGATTGAACTTAGATATTCAACCACTGAGCCACATCCCCAGCACCACTATTGTATTTAATTTAGAGACAGGGTCTCACTGAGTTGCTTAGTGCCTCACTTGTGGTAAGGCTGGCTTTGAACTTGCGATCCTCCTGCCTGGGCCTCCCCAGCCCCTGGGATTACAGCCATTTTCCACTGTACCTGGCTATTTCAGTTTTTTGTTCTGAATCAAAACAGCTTTCCTTTAAGTCTGTAGATAGTTTTGTAAACCAAATATAATTTGAGAATTTGACTGTAAAGGGCTATGTTGTGAACAAATATGGCAAAATAAGTTAGTTTTATTTTATCATTGTTGCCTGGTCAAGATGTTTTCATCCGAATTTTTAGACATTGCTTGTTCTGAAGGTTAATACTAAGATGGTAATACTGTGCCAGAAGGTTTTGATTCTTACTGATGCTCCATTTTTGTCTGTCTAAAGTGTCAACCCAAGAAAAAGTCTACACCACTGAAGTATGAAGTTGGAGATCTCATTTGGGCAAAATTCAAGAGACGCCCATGGTGGCCCTGCAGGATTTGTTCTGATCCATTGATTAATACGCACTCAAAAATGAAAGGTAATGACTTGGCAGTTGAATATGTAAGAGTAAAACACAGGATGGAATTATAAGTTGCAGTTGCCTTTAGTGTAGCCCAGTTTTTGTTATCTTTAGCAATACTGAGAATTTTATGAATGAATTGTTATTAATTTATCTTGTTAAAAGTTTGTTTTGCAAGGCTAAATGTTCTCTCTGATATGCAGATGCTAACACAGTAAGGGGTGAGGAGGGAAGAAAAGAAAAAGAAGTTCATTGGATTAGACAAAGAGGAATAAAGAGAAGGGAATAGGAAAGATAGTAGAATGAATCAGACATAACTTTCCCATGATACTATATGAATACACAACCAGAGTAACTCCTCCACATCATGTGCACCCATAAGAATGGGAAGTTATACTTCATGTATGTATAATATGTCAAAATACATTGTACCATTCTATTTTAGTATACATGACAATGTATAACTAAAAAGAATAATTTAAAAAACTAGAAATATAAATAACCACTAAGTGGAAAACCAGAGCTTTTAAACAATTTTAATATAAATAGATTAATTTTGAGATATATATCATGTGGTGGGAGTTTGTGTGGCATCTATTTTTTTATTTTTCATGTGTAATTTTTGTGTAAGTGAATATGTACTTTATTTTTATTTATTTATTTTTTTGGTACTGGGGATTGAACTCAGGGGCACTCGACCACTGAGCCACATCCCCAGCCCTATTTTGTGTTTTATGTAGAGACAGGGTCTCACTGAGTTGCTTAGCACCTCGCCATTGCTGAGGCTGGCTTTGAACTCGCGATTCTCCTGTCTCAGCCTCCCTGAGTGCTGGGATTACAGGCTTGAGCCACCGC
>PVHX01003737.1:62787-117908 GCA_004024805.1 Geosciurus inauris | reverse complement strand
AATATGTACTTTAGAAAGTTTGTTAAACTAATCTAATAATTATTATACCAAAGGCTTAAATATAGCCTCCAAAAAAGTTTGTTTTGCTGCAAGATTAAAAAATCCTCATTCTATCTATAGATACTAGTAAAATGTTAGACTATTTACCTGTAATTTACACTGTCAAGAATAATTTCTCAGTCTATGATTCATTTTTGGTTTTTAATTTTGTATAATTTTTGATAATTTCAAAGCTGAAATTTATTAAGAATGCTTACAAGATGTTTTAAATTTCAAAATCTGGAATAGTTTCTTTAATTACTATAGATTGTGTTTTACTTGGTTCATCAACTTGAATGTAAGGTAATTGCTATAAAGATAGGGACTGAAACTTTGATTTTTTTGTTTTGTTTTGTTTTTTTGTTTTTTGTTTTACTGGGCTTGATCTCAGGGGCACTCAACCACTGAGCCACATCCCCAGCCAGTATTTTATTTAGAGACAGGGTCTCACTGAGTTGCTTAGTGCCTTGCCCTTGCTGAGACTGGCTTTGAATTCACCATCCTCTTGCCTCAGCCTCCCAAGCTTCTGGTATTACAAGCCAATGCTATTAAAACTTGATCTTAAACTTTTTTTATGTTAAGATGGCTTGTGATTTAATTTTATTTATTTATTTATTTAAAAAATTTTTTTTAGTTGTAGATGGACACAGTATCTTTATATTTATTTATTTATTTGTATGTGGTGCTGAGGATCGAATCCAGTGCCTCACGCATGCGAGGCAAGCGCTCTACCACTGAGCCACAGTCCCAGCCCCTTATTTTATTTTTTAAAAATCTTTTAAAAATAATGTTACTGTATTTTTTTACTCCTTTATTTTATGTGTTTATTTTTATGTGGTGCTGAGGATTGAATCCACTGCCTCACACATGCTCAGCAAGCACTCTACTACTGAGCTACAACCCTGGCCTCAATTTTATTGTTCTTAATGTATGAATTTAGGGGCTGGGATTGTAGCTCTATGGTAGAGAATTTACCTAGTTTGTGTGAGTCAGTGGGTTTGATTCTCAGCACTGCATGTAAATAAAGGTCCATCAACAACTAAAAAAAAATTATAAAAAATATGAATTCACTTTAATAAATTTTTTATTTTGAGACAGTGTCTTGCTGTGTTGCTTAGGGCCTCAGTAAATTGCTGAGGCTGGTTTTGAACATGTTATCTTCCTGCCTCAGACTCCCAAGTCTTTGGGATTATAGAAGTGCATCACTGTGCCTGGATAAAATTTAGTTTTTGAATAGGTCTTATTTTAAAACAGAAGGAAACAAAACACAACTTATTTTCTCCTTTGCTGTGATGTACCCCCATTCTTTCTTTGTATGGGTAAACAGTTATTAGTAATCTACCTTTTCAGTTTTTTGTTTTAATGTAAATCCAATTATAAACTTTCTTCTTCTTCCCTCTTTTAACATAAAAGTTGCGTATTGCATGTGTATTTTGTAACTTGCTTTTCTAATTTCTTACAGATTTTTCCATGTTAGTGCTTTGGGAATTTCTTTTTTATAGCTGAATAGTTTTCTACTTTCTAAATATGTTGTACTTTAACTAGTACCACTCCCTTGATTAATGTTTATTTTATTTTTACAAATATAATTATATGAAAGACTTGATGTTGTTACAAGGACAATTTATACACACATCCATGTATACACATTATCTAAGGTGAGATTACTGTATTTGGTTTTATAAGTTGAAAATAACTTCTGTGAGTGTGTTGAAGATGTTGAAGATCAAAATCAAGGCCTTATACATGCTAATCCTGTGACTCTAATGCAGTCACACACCCCACATATATATATTTAAAATATATATATATATATATATATACACACACACACACACACACACATATATATATTTATATACACACATATATTTTTTTTTGTGGGGGAGTACTGGGGATTGAACTCAGGGGTACTCAACTTCTGAGCCACATCCCCAGCCCTAGTTTGTATTTTATTTAGGGACAACTCTCCCTGAGTTTCTCACTGTTGCTGAAGCTGGCTTTGAATTATCGGTCCTTCTGCCTGTGCCGGGCTACACCCCCACCCTTATATTTTGATTATTGAATATTGAGTCCCTCCAAAGACCTTTATAAAGTTCAGTGTTTTTAAACTGATCCTGGGGCTGGAGATGTAGCTCAGTGGTAGAGTACTTGCTTGCCTGGTATGCATGAGGTTGTGGGTTTGATCTGTGCCACTGCAAACAAAATCTGGTACCTTATTCTTTAGTCTGTTTGGACATTTCATTTCTACTAATAAAAAATTCTTTCTGTCTTTTTCTTCTTACCTCCTAGTCCTTTCTTATTCATTGTATTGATCTTGTCTCCCCTCATCCCCAATGTTTGTTTTTTTTTTTTGGTACTGGGGATTGAACTCAGAGGCATTCAACCACTGAGCCACATCCCCAGACCTATTTTTTGTATTTTATGTAGAGACAGGGTCTCACTGAGGTGCTTAGCGCCTTGCCATTGCTGAGGCTGGCTTTGAACTTGCGATTCTCCTGTCTCAGCCTCCCTAAGTGCTGGGATTACAGGCTTGAGCCACTGCACCCGGCTTCATCCCCAATGTTTTTTATGCACACTAGTTAAGTCCATGCTATGTACATAGTCTTGGTTGAATGCTGTGCTAGGTGCTAAGATCCAGTAATTGGCAAAACATCCATCCTGCTTGTCTTCATGGGAATTAGAGTCCAGTAGAAGGGACAAGGCACTAGGTGATAGCAAAACAGATACTTAACTGAGAATTGTGTCCAGGGAAAAATTTTGTTGTGTAATCAATGATACAGCAGGGACATTTAACCTGGGCTCTTGGTCTAGACGTATTCTAAGGTAGTTTTGCTAGTAACATCTTTTTTGTATCTTTTTTGGTGTTGAGATTGCATCTTGTACCTTGCTTCTACTAGGCAAGCACAGTAATGATATCTTTGATGTTCAAATGAATTAGATTTAAGTACTGTATAGAGGAGGAAAAGACTATAGGAACAGAATATAATATGTCCTGTGGCTTTGAGAGATCTGTAGCCCACAGAATAATAAAGGGTGGCAATATATGAGGCTAGAAGCCCAAACATGCAATGCTTGTAGAGTTTTTAAATATTTCATAATTTATTGTAAGAAGAATGGGATACTACAAAGGGCTGTGAACAGGGGTTGACATTTAATCTGTGATTTTTAAAAGTTCACTGTGGCTGCAATGTAGAAAATGGATTGGAATGGATATAAATAAGAAGGATAGTTAAAAGGGTTAGTCATTACAGTGATTATGGTGAGTTGGAAGTTTCGAATGGCAACGAATTATTTAGAGATAATTTTTATCTTTGTAATAGATTGGATAGTGGGGAGTGAGGGAGCATGAAGTCTCAAGGTTTCTAGCTCTTATGTCTGTATTTCAGGATACTACCCAAGTTTTTACCTTCAGCATTGGATGATGGAACATCTGTAACTCAGAAGTACCTTCTGCTTATTCCTATTGTTTGGTACCATGGCAAAGCTTGGTTGAGATTGCCTTGGTACAAAATATGCAGTGACAAAAAGGGTGGCTTTGAGACAGTTAACAGTTGAGGTCTATTATGGAGGAGACTGAGCATGCAAAAGAAAAAATGAATCAGGCCAAGTGCCATAGTGTACACCTGTACTTGGCAGTTTGAGGCAGGAAAATTGCAAAATCAAGGCCAGCCCAGGCAATTTAGCAAGACAGTGTCTCAAAGTAAAATAAAAAGGGCTGGTGATGTAGTTCAGCCATAGAGTGCCCTTGGAGTCAATCTCTAGTATCCCCACTTCTCCCCATATCTCCCCCCTTCAAAAAAAAAGGTAGAAGAAAACCTGGAGAATGTGGTATATGGTAAGTAGAATATTTTTAAGAAAGAAATGATCAGTTCTGTTGAATATTGTTTAGTGATAAAATGTCCATTTGTTATAAGGAAATAGACATTGCAAGCCTTTTAATGGTTCAGTTGCAGAAATTCAGTCAGACTAGTTTGAGGAAATATAGATAGAGGCAAAGAAGAGAAGATGTTACAGCTAAAGAGCTATGTGAGATCCAGATGCAGTTTTTAAAATGGAATTCTTTGGGGCTGGGGATATAACTCAGTGTTAGAGTGCTTGCCAAGTATGCAGAAAGCCTTGGGTTTGACCCCCACCACTGCAAGGAAAGAAAAGAAAAGAAAAGAAAAGGAATAGTATTGATTATGTAGTTTATGCTGCTGAGAAGTACTAACTATTCTGAAAATAGACTGAGACTGAACATGTGGGATCATACTATAAGAATTCTGAGAGTGAATACAGAAGGGATACATACTGATGTGAGGATTTGACCTTAATGGAAGGAAGAGCACCCTTCTAGTGTTAACATTAGTGGGTGCCTGAGGGTGCTGGTGATTGTAGGTCTAATGTGTAGGAAACTTAAGTATCTGGCCCTCTCTTGTAAGTCAAGAATGTGGTCACACCAAGAGCAAGTGCTATTGCTGGCAGGAAGAGACCATGTTTTGGGGGTCTATAAAAGGTGAAAACTTTTTTAGAATTCAAAGGAGTTTTGTAGAAAAGGTGGCCTCAAATAGTTCCTTATTGGGGAAATAGTGAAACTTGTCAAAATAGATCTATCAATTTTTTTTTAAATGGTACTGGGGATTAAACCCAGGGTAACCTAACAACTGAGCTACATTTCCTAGGCCTTCTTAAAAAATTTTTTATTTTGAAAGCCGGGCGCGGTGGCTCACGCTTGTAATCCCAGCATTTAGGGAGGCTGAGACAGGAGAATCGCGAGTTCAAAGCCAGCCTCAGCAATGGCGAGGCACTAAGCAACTCAGTGAGACCCTGTCTCTACATAAAACACAAAATAGGGCTGGGGATGTGGCTCAGTGGTCGAGTGCCCCTGAGTTCAGTCCCCAGTACCAAAAAAAAAAAAAAAACAACTTATTTTGACACAGGATCTCACTATATTTCTTTATTTCTGTTTTTCCCCAGGTCTCATAAATTGTTTTTTTCCATTGGTTCTTTTTAGTTATACATGACAGTAGGATCTATTGATATATTTTTACAAACATGGAATATAGTTCATTCTAATTAGGATCCCAGTCTTCTGTATGTACACGACGGTGAGATTCACTGTGGTGTATTTATATATGTGCATAGGACAGTTATGTCAGATTCATTCCACTGGCTTTCCTATTCCTATTCCCCCTCTCTTCTCTTCATTCTCCTTTTTCTAATCCACTGAACTTCTAACTTCTGGGTTAGTTTTTTTTTTTTTTTAATATTTATTTTTTAGTTGTAGGTGGACAGAATATCTTTATTTTTTTATTTTTATGTGGTGCTGAGGATCGAACCCAGTGCCTTACGCGTGCTACGCGAGCACGCTACCACTGCGCCATAACCCCAGCCCCTGGGTTAGGTTTTACTATATTTCTGAGGCTGGCCTTTAACTTGTGATCCATCCATCCATCATTCCTACCCCTACCTCCCTACTCACTGGAACAGGTGTGTTCAAACATACCCAGCTAAATCTGTTTAAGCCTTACAGCTAGTTATTTCATATTACCTGCTTTTCCCATTTCTCTGTGTTTTTTTTTTTGGCACCAGAGATTGAACCCAGAGGTTTTTAACCACTAAGCCACATCTCCAGTCCTCTTTTATATTTTTTTTTTTTTTTAAATATTTTTTTTTTTAGTTGTAGATGGACACAATGTCTTTATTTTATTGCTTTGTATGTGGTGCTGAGGATCGAACCCAGGGCCTCACGCATTCAAGGCAAGCGCTCTACCGCTGAGCTACACTCCCAGCCCCTCTTTTATATTTTATTAGAGACAATCTCGCTGAGTTGCTTAGGGCCTCACTAAGTTGCTGAGGCTGAGTTTGTCTCTTTGTATTTTTAATTTTTGTTTTCTTATAATTTATGATAAACTGTTAGTCAATCAAATGTTGATAAGCTTAATTAGTGCTCTTAGAAGTTATTGTTCATTTTTCTTTGAACCTCCTTTTTTTTGGTTCATCTCCTTCACAGCGATACATAGTGGAACCACCAGTTTTGCCATTGCCACTGCTCAATGTAGGAAATGTTGGATGGGTACTGTCAATAGAATCCTGCTGCCCCCCACAATGAAAATATGACTACTATTAATGTTAATGTTTGACTTGTTTTCAGCAATGTGATTTCTCTCCTCCAACTTTTTCTTTAGAAAATTTCAAAACTAGGGGACAGTTGAAGAAAACCCATGTATACTTAGATTCAAGGAATTACTTTGCACCAATTAATTATTAATTGCTATCAGTGTAAAATTTTAAAAATCTAGTGTTTATATTGTGATTTTTTTTTTTTTTTGCTCTTATTTAAGTCAGTTGGGGGGATATGAGTGGTACTGGGGATTGAACACTAAACTATACACCCAGTGTTTTAATTTTTTGTTTGAGACAGGATTCTGCCAAGTTGCTGAGGCTGGCTTTAAACTTGCAATCTTCCTGCCTCAGCCTTCTGAACCACTGGGATTGCAGGTGTGCACTACTGTGCCTGGCTAAAAGGCATAGTGTGTGTGTGTGTGTGTGTGTGTGTGTGTGTATGTTTGCTGGGGATCAAACTTACACTGTTTCATGCTAGGCAAATGTTTTACTACTGAATTATCCCTGCCCCTTTTAAGTTATTGTTTATCAGATTCAGTGCCTATAAATTAAAATGTCAAGTAGTTAATTCTACCAGTCTTAGGAAAATAGTCTGCTCTTGATATCTCTTCCCTAAAGCACTTTGAACTCTTTTTTAACTGGATCTTCTCGATACTTCTGAATCTCAAAGTTTCATTCCTTTGGATTGTTACTGCTTCCCAACCCAGCTTCATCATCCATCTGTGTTCTTTTTTTTTTTGGTACTAGGGATTGAACCCAAGGGCATTAAACCACTGAGCCACACATCCCCAGCCCTTTTTTGTATTTTATTTAGAGACAGGTCTTGCTGAGTTGCTTAGGGCCTCTCTAAGTTGTGAGACTGGCTTTGAACTCTCTTTCTGCCTCAGCCTCCCGAGCTGCTGGAATTATAGGCGAGTGCCACCATTCCTGGCTTCTATCTACTTATACTTATGATTTTGGTTAGGAGCTCGGTTTGTAGTCCAGAGTCTTTCTTTACTAATTTTACCTTAGTTCATTTT
The DNA here is from genome assembly GCA_004024805.1 of Geosciurus inauris. NCBI lineage: Eukaryota > Metazoa > Chordata > Mammalia > Rodentia > Sciuridae > Geosciurus > Geosciurus inauris. Next base: position 110,742 of record PVHX01003737.1, on the reverse strand, counting down.
ATTTCTCTTCTGGTGTGGGGAAGTTCTTTATCTTTTATGTTTGAGGCTTTCCTTATATCTGTTTTCAAATATGAAGACTAAGTAGCATTTTGGTACTTGTGAAGGTGTGGTGCTTGTCAGTCTTTAATTTTCCTTGTAGATGATTCTCCCCCCCATGTTTTTGTCCGTGTTCTGTTTTTTTCCAAGATTCCTCTGAGAAGAATCTTTATCTTTTGCTCCGGCTTTCAGTGTTCTGAGAGCAAACTGGGGAGATGACGAAGTGGTTTTAGAATTCAGTTCCCTCATTCCCTCTTTTTTTTGTGTGTGGTACATTCATATTCCTGAACAATGCTTGGTGTTGCTTCATCTGGAAACTTTATTTTACTCTCTAGTGGAATAACCTCTATCCTCTGGAAAGAGGCAATGATCTGGTAGTTTGAGGTAAAGAAATTTAGACAGCCAAACTGCTTGACAACTTTGAACTAATCTGTATTTCATCATCCAGATTGTAAAGGTGCCAAATGTTGCCAGTTTCTGGGCCTTTTAAGGATGTCATGGTATAAATATGGTTGTGTTTTAGCTTTGCTCATTGATGACATACGTGTTTGTTAATTTAGTTATCATAATATATTCTGCCTACTTTACAGCTTCCAAAACTTTGTGGCATACCTACAGAGCTGCTTGATTTATTTTTTTTAATTTTTAATTTTTTTGATACTGGGGATTGAACTCAGGGGTACTCAACCACTGAGCCACATCCCCAGCCCTATTTTGTGTTTTTTGTAGAGACAGGGTCTCACTGAGTTGCTTAGCGCCTCACCGTTGCTGAGGCTGGCTTTGAACTCTAGATTCTCCAGTCTCAGCCTCCCAAAGTGCTGGTATTACAGGTGTGCACCACTGTGCCCAGCTGCAGTCCTCCTGTATTAGTCTCCGAAGTTTCTGAGATTACAGGCATGCATCATCATGCCAACTATTTGTGGTTTTGATTTTTTCATTTATGGAAACTGTTGAGATTTCTAGGCCCTTAAACCGATATGCTCTCCCTCACAATCCTTTTGCCTTAAAAACTTGTTCCAGTGTGGCTGGCTTTTTAACTTGGAATCTTCCTGCCTCAGGCACCTGAGTCTCTTTGATTACAGGTGTGCACCACCATGTCTGGTATGTGTACATTTTTGAAATTGGTGTTTATGCCAAGTACTGTGGCATTACTGTGCCTGTAATCTTAGGTTCTCTAGAAGCTTAGACAGGAGTTTTTTAAGTTTAGGTCACATTGGGGAAGCTCATCCTGTCTTAAAATAAAAAATAAAGGGCTGGAGATGTTGCTCACCGGGAGAGTACGCCTTTCCTTGATTCTCAGTACTGCAGTGAATAGTGAGTGAAAGAAGGGCTGAGGATGTAGGTCAGTGTAAAGCACCCTTAGTTCAATCCCAGTACTGAAAAAAGGAAGGAAGGAGTTAGAGAGAGGGAGAGAGGAAGAGAAAGAAAATAGCTATTATAAGACAGACTGCTGTTGAAATACCTTGATATTTACTATTCTTTAGTTACTGCAAAAATAGGCATTTTGAAATGCTCTTTGTACTTTTTCCACATTCACTTTTAAAATCTCTCTTCCATTTTTTCTTTCTTGCATTCTGAAGAAAGTTTTCTTAATGTTTTAACAGACATATTTGGATTATTTTTGTCTTTTAAAACAATATGGCTTATGTGGTGGCATATACTATAATCCCATGCCTGTAATCTTAGTTACCAAGGAGGCTGAAGCAGGAGGATTGAAGTTTTAGGCCAGGTTGGGCAATTTAGCAAGACCCTGTCTCAAAATAAAAAAAATAAAAAGGGCTGGGGAAGTAGCTCAGTGGTACAACAGCCCTGAATTCAATTTGTAGTACTGCAAAAACAAGTGTGGTTTATAGTAAGGGAAGTATATCTAAGTTAAAGTGAATTTTTGTATATGGTGATTATTTTTTTTAAAACAACAAATCGCTAAACCTCTGTAGTTACTTTTGTAGCCTTTTTTTAACTGCTAGAAAGATGCTAGAGTGCTAAACTTATGGGAGATACATACTAGATAAATTCATCTATCTTTTCTCAGCAGAAGATTTTTATTTATTTATTTTGGTGATTGTATACATAGAACTTAGGAAATGAAGAACCTATGGACTCCCTGAATTTCATTTCATTTCTTGCTGTTGAGATTTCCAAAGCAGGTGTTTGACTACAAATTTGCTTTCTGAAGTCATTAAACTTAGTGTGTCTATATAATTAGGATCTTACTACTTTTTTTTTTTTTTTTGGTACTAGAGCTTGTTCTCAGGGCACTCGACCACTGAGCCACATCCCCAGCCCTATTTTGTGTTTTATGTAGAAACAGGGTCTCACTGAGTTGCTTAGCGCCTCTCCATTGCTGAGGCTGGCTTTGAACTTGCAATTCTCCTGTCTCAGCCTCCCTAAGTGCTGGGATTACAGGCTTGTGCCACTGTGCCCGGCTTTTACTACTTATTACTAGGGGAAAAATCTATGCAAAGCATCTAGCATAATGTCTGTCCCAGGTAGCTGCTGCATTAATGTTAGTGCACTGTACCATGTTTCTTGCCTTACATATTTTGCTGAAGTGTTTTTAGTGTTTTGTGTTTTTAGTCATTTGTTCTTGTTTGATTATTGTTTGTATTGTTGCAACTTTATGTCCTTTATTTTTTGACAATAAGGCTATAGTATTTTATGAACTGATGATGAACTTTGTTGACTTCTCCCTTAGTTTGCTCTCAATGATTAGTTAATTAACTCGTTTGTTTTGTTTGTGGTTTTGGTACTGGAGATTGAACCCAGAGGCACTGTATTACTAAACTGCATCTCCAGTCCTTTTTATTTTGAGATGGTCTCTCACTAGGTTACTGAGGCCAGCCTTGGACTTGAGATTTCTCCAGCCTCAGCCTTCTGAGTAGCTGGAAAACAGGCATGGACCTCCGTGTCTCTCCCTAACTGGTCCCTAACATGTACTTAGACCAAACCCCTGATATTTTCAAAAACTCTTATACATTTTCTTGCCATATAAATCGAATATAATTTTTCTTGTACATGATCTACTCCCAATTGTCTGGTTCTGTTGGTATTTTATCAGGTTAATTGATTGTAACTGGAGACTTCTTTGGCAGGAGGGTTAACGCTGTTCTCTAGATGTTGAAGTAGTGACACTGATTTTTATCCTTATCTAGTTGCCAATCGGAGGCCGTATCGGGAATATTACGTGGAGGCTTTTGGAGACCCTTCTGAAAGAGCCTGGGTGGCTGGAAAAGCAATCGTCATGTTTGAAGGCAGGCATCAATTTGAAGAACTACCTGTCCTTAGGAAAAGAGGAAAGCAGAAAGAAAAAGGATATAGGCATAAGGTAAAAACAAAAACCATATAAGGGGCTTCTTAAAAATTGTCTGCTTGTAGGTTGGCAGAGAGGAGAAGCATTGTTCTTGACATGTAAGCCATTTTCTTTGTTATTAGGGTATCTTTGAGGAAATAGCTGGTAAGCAGGTTTTTTGCAGGGATGAGAGTGGGGCAAGCTTTTGAAATAACAGTTTTTTAAGCGCCTGGCCAGGCAATAAAGGCACATGCAACTCCAAAAAAAAAAGAAAAGGAAATTACTTCAGCTACCTCTGCCTTGTCTCTCAGAGAAGCCACAATAAACACTGCCTAACCAGTCTTTTTTGGTTATTTCTTAGGCAAGAAGAAAGTGATAATTAAAGTGAACATTCTAGTTCTCACCCTGTGGACTAATCATTTCTCTTAAAAATCAGAATAATAAGGCTTTTTAACAATTTTTTTAATGTTTTGTGAGCGTTTGAGTTCACTCTTTCAAACAGTTATATTTTAATCATGAACACTTATTTCTTTTGCTTGATGTTAATGTTGGCTGATAAAAATTTTCTTTTAATTTTTCCCTCCAATTTTGTTTTCAAAATACACATTGCATAAAATTCATCATTTTTACCATGTTTTAGTGTACAATTTATAATGATGTACAATTATCTATGATAATGTGTGTGTGTGTATATACACACACACACACACACACACACACACACACACACACACACACACACACACACACACATATATGGGGGAGCGCACGTGCATTGGGTATCAAACCCAGGGTTTTATGCATTGTAGGAAAGTATCTCTGGCTCTCATAATTCTTTTCATTTACAAACCTGAAACTTCATTTCCATTAAATAATAACATTATTATTTCTTTTCCTTAGCTCCTAACAATCACTTCTTTCTCCCTATGATTTAACTTTTTTTTTTAATAGTCAGTTCTTTTGCTTGCTTTTTTTTTTGGTACTGGGAATTGAACTCAGGGGCACTCAACCACTGAGCCGCATCCCCAGCCCTATGTATTTTATTTAGAGACTGGGTCTCACTGAGTTGCTTAGTATGTCGTTTTGCTGAGGCTGGCTTTGAACTCACCATCTCCTGCCTCAGCCTCCTGAGCTGCTAGGATTACAGGCATGCACCACTGCACCTGGCTTGTTTGTTTTTGTTGAGATTGGCTCCCCCTATATTGCCCAGACTGGCCTTTAATTCCTGGACTTTAGTGATCCTCTTGCCTCGGCCTTCTGAGTAGCCTGGTTATAGATGCATGTCACAATGTCCAGTTCTTTCTTTTTTTTTTTTAATTTTTAAAAATTTTTTAGTTGTAGACGGACACAATATCTTTATTTATTTATTTATTTTTATGTGGTGCTGAGGATCGAACCCAGTGCCTCATGCATGCAAGGCAAGCGCTTTACCACTGAGCCCCAATCCCAGCCCCTAGTTCTTACTTTTATAGTCAATTCTAGAAGAAGAAATAGTTCTCAGTTTGGTGTTTTTTACTTCACTATGTATATGTATAGTATATAGAAGTACTTTTAGACGTTTTGAAAAAAAAAATCATGATTAGGACAATTTAATATTAGTATACATGGTCTGTCACTTATAAGTTAAGTTCTCTTAACACTTGTCTCCATCTCAAACTATGTAATATTACCTTGTAGAACTGTTCTGATTGGAAATAAATATAAAATACTCTAAGTTTGGTAATATAAAAACAATTAGTATATGTTGTTGTTAGGATTAAGAAGTTTAACTTTCTAATACTTTGGATGGTTAGTGGTAGGGAGTTGTCAAAAATTTTATTTTAAGCTTTTAGCTAGGTAGATTTATCATCCATCTTTTCATAAGAGTTATCTAATACTTTCTTGTCCTGGAAAATTGACTTACTCTGGTCGCAGACATGAGCATTAGTGGGTATGTTTGCATATGAAAGTGACTGGATAGGTTAGTGCCTGTCTAGTGACTTGTAAATTTTACGTCCTTTGCCGAACATCTTTTTCTCAAGTATTAAAGTTAATTGTGAACACTTAGAGATAACAACGTTAATACTTGACTAGTACCTATTGTGTGGAGCGAAAGAAGGAAAGAGTCTAAAAAATTAGGTATAGTTCACAGCGCCTCAAATGTCCTCATGCTTTGAAGATTCTAGAAAAGAACACATATATTTTGTTATACCCAAGTGTCTGTGTACTACATAATTATACTCCAGAGATAACTTGGGCATAATCCACATTGTATGTACTATGTATAGAAGAGCCTTTAGCTAGATGCCCTGGTGATAGGTAGAATTTCAAAATTCAGGTCTTTTAGAGTTAGATATGATCTCCTCATTTTTCCTGGCCTATATTTTCTTTTTTTTAAAAATATTCTTAATTGTAGATGGACACAATACCTTTATTTTATTTATTTGTTTTTGTGTGGTGCTGAGGATCAAACCCAGAGCCTCACACATGCTAGGCAATTGCTCTACCACTGAGCCACAACCCCAGCCCCTCCTGGCCTATATTTTCATATTTGTCTTTAAACTTTTTCTTTCTTATGCACCTGAGCATGTGAGTTCCCTTCATAAGTCAGCAAGAAAATAAATCCTTATTCTAGGTTATAAAGGAGTAAGTAGAGAAGGTCTGATTTAGAAATATAATATTTTCAGTTGTAGTCTGAGTTATGGTCACTCCTTTGTGTTTATAAATCCAAGAAGGGCAGAGGGTTTATGACATCAGTTCTCCTCTAATGATAGATCTTAACAATAGTATTGTTGGGGAATCCCTTTTAGGTAAGCTCTGGGTGAACCCACACACTAACTTCCTGACTAGTTTCATAATAAGACCTTGAATATGTTCAACAAAGTTTGGACAAGCTTCTGATTTGAAAGGTGTTTATTGATTTTCTCCTCATGCCGCCTCACATTTCTCTGATAAGTGATGTGCCTTTTCTGCTTTATATTTAAGGTGCCTCAGAAAATTTTGAGTAAATGGGAAGCCAGTGTTGGTCTTGCTGAACAATATGATGTTCCTAAAGGGTCAAAGAACCGAAAATGTGTCACTAGTTCTGTCAAGTTGGACAGTGAGGAGGATATGCCATTTGAAGACTGTACAAATGATCCCGAATCAGAACATGACCTATTGCTTAATGGCTGCTTGAAATCTCTGGCTTTTGATTCTGAGCATTCTGCAGATGAGAAGGAAAAGCCCTGCGCTAAGTCACGAGCCAGAAAGAGCTCTGATAATCCAAAAAGGACTAGTGTGAAAAAAGGCGTCATGCAATTTGAAGCACATAAGGAGGAACGGAGGGGTAAGATTCCAGAGAACCTTGGCCTAAACTTTATCTCTGGGGACGTATCTGATAAGCAGGCCTCTAATGAACTTTCAAGGATAGCAAACAGCCTCACAGGATCCAGCACTGCCCCAGGAAGTTTCCTGTTTTCTTCGTGTGGAAAAAACAGTGCAAAGAAAGAATTTGAGACGTCAAATTGTGATTCTTTATTGGGCTTGTCTGAGGGTGCCTTGATCTCTAAACATTCTGGGGAGAAAAAGAAACTTCAGCGAGGTCTGGTGTGTAGTTCAAAAGTGCAGCTCTGTTATATTGGAGCTGGTGATGAGGAAAAGCGAAGTGATTCCATCAGTATCTGTACCACTTCTGATGATGGAAGTAGTGATCTGGACCCTGTAGAACACAGCTCAGAGTCTGATAACAGTGTCCTTGAAATTACAGATACTTTTGATAGAAGAGAGAACATGTTATCCATGCAGAAAAATGAAAAGATGAAGTATTCTAGATATCCTGCCACAAACACTAGGGTGAAAGCAAAACAGAAGTCTCTCATTAACTCACATACAGACCACTTACTAGATTGTACAAAGACAGTAGATCCTGGAACTGAGACATCTCAGGTTAATATCTCTGATCTTAAAGTGCCCACTCTTGTCCACAAAACCCAATCAGATTTTAGAAATGATGGTCTCTCTTCAAAATTTAACACACCATCAAGCATTTCCAGTGAGAACTTACTGATAAAGGGTGGCACTATGAATCAAACTCTGTTACATTCGAAAAGCAAACAGCCCAAGTTCCGAAGTATAAAGTGTAAACATAAAGAAAATCCAGTTATAGTAGAACCCCAAGTTACAAATGAGGACTGCAGTTTGAAATGCTTCTCTTCTGATACCAAAGGCTCTTCTTTGGCCAGCATTTCTAAAAGTGGAAAAGTGGATGGGCTAAAACTACTGAACAACATGCATGAGAAAACTAGGGATTCAAGTGACATAGAAACAGCAGTGGTTAAACATGTTCTATCTGAATTGAAGGAACTCTCTTACAGATCCTTAGGTGATGATGTCAGTGACTCTGGAACATCAAAGCCATCAAAACCATTGCTTTTTTCTTCTGCTTCTAGTCAGAACCATATACCTATTGAACCAGACTACAAATTTAGTACATTGCTAATGATGTTGAAAGATATGCATGATAGTAAGACCAAGGAGCAAAGGTTGATGACTGCTCAAAATCTGGTCTCTTACCGAAGCCCTGTTCGTGGCGATTGTTCTACCAGTAGTCCTGTGGCTGCACCTAAGGTTTTGGTTTCAGGAGGCTCCACCCACAATTCTGAAAAAAGTGGCGATGGCACTCAGGACTTAGCCCATCCTAACTCCAGTGGTGACTCTGTGCTGTCTGGGGAATTGTCTGCCTCCCTACCTGGCATAGTGTCCGACAGAAGAGACCTCCCTGCTTCTGGAAAAAGTCGCTCCAACTGTGTTACCAGGCGCAACTGTGGCCGATCAAAGCCAACCTCCAAATTTCGAGATGTGTTTTCAGCCCAGGTGGCAAAGAACACAGTGAACCGGAAAGCCTTAAAGACAGAGCGGAAAAGAAAACTGAACCGGCTTCCAGCTGTGACTCTGGAGACTGCACTGCAGGGAGACAGAGAGACTGGATGCTCTGTAAATGGCCCATCCAGGGGTGGGGCAGAAGATCTTGGTAAAGAAGAACCTCTTCAATTAACGGGCCATTTAAAAAGTGAAGATGCCCAGTTTTCCGATGTGCATTTTGATCAACAGTCTGATCCTGATAAAATTCTTGAAAAGGGCCCCCCTTTTGAGAACAGAAAAGGCCCAGAGCTGGACTCTGAAATGAATAGTGAGAATGATGAACCAAGTGGGGTAAATCAAGTGGTGCCTAAAAAGCGGTGGCAGCGTTTAAACCAAAGGCGCACAAAACCTGGAAAACGTGTTAACAGGTTTAGGGAGAAAGAAAACTCTGAGGGTGCCTTTGGGGTCTTGCTTCCTAGTGACCCTGTTCAGAAGGGTCGGGATGATTTCCCAGAGAATAGAACTCCAACTTCTACAAACATACTAGAGGACTCACTGACAGATCCAAATCATGCCAGCCACTTAGATTCAGTTGGTCCACCCTTGAATGTTTGTGATAAATCCAGTGCCAGCGTGGAGGATATGGAAAAGGAGCCAGTAATTCCCAGTTTGACGCCCCAGGCTGAGCTCCCTGAACCAGGTAAGGACTTCTGACTGGTGAAAAGGGGTTGGAGAAAGTGCCTCTGATGTTCCCCTTCTGAAGATGGTGTGTTTTATTGTAAAGGTGAATTGCAAACTGGAAAGGGAAGGATTATCAAAAAGAAAGGGCTTTATGTAGAAGACATAAAATTTTGAAAATCACATTTCCATATATATTTGCAGGCATTTTAACCAAAAGCTTTTCCCTGCTTTTTCCTTTTAGTAAGTCTCAGCAACATTTTTGTTTTTGTTCCTTATTTCCTACCTTTAAATATCTATGAGCTGTAGGGTCTCAGTCTGTCATTGCAGGTAATTGAGAAACTCTGAACCTAAAGTTTAAATTCAGCTGAAAGGAAATAGACTTCCTTTGATAACAGCTTATGATAGATCTATTGTGTAGACAAAAGGAACATATGTGCTTTTGGGAAAAAAATGAAAGTGTTCTGTCGTACTTATGGGAAGGTCTATGTTTTAAATCCGTTTTGGAATGAGATTTATGAGTAAATAAAAATATCAGGGGTATCCTACCTTAGCAGCATGAGGGAAACAGCAAAAAGCTTTCAAGATATTAACATATAGTGTAGTCATTGAGCATAAGATTAAGTATCCTTAAATGTGAGATTCCTGAAATTGTTTACCATAGTACATTTTTTCCCTTGCTTTATTGAAATATAATTCATATATCATAAAATTCATCCTTTTATAGTTTACAGTTTGTGGTTTTTACTGTTTTCACAAAAGTCCACATGATCAAATGTGGAACATTTGTTTTATCCCAATCTATTGCCAGTCTTCCTTCAGTTTTCCCTCATCTATTGCCAGTTTCATATACTTCATAGAAATAGAATCAGGTAATGTGTGACCCTTTTACATCTGGCTTTTTAAAGCTTGCGTAGTGTTTTCAAGATTCATCCATGATGTAGGAACTTTTTCTATTTGTGTTGGGGATTGAACCCAGGGCCTCGCACAGGGTAGGCAAATGTTATAGCACTGATCTATATCTTCAGCTCCCCCTGCCCCCTTTAATGTGTTGGTGATTGAACGCAGGGCTTCTTGCATGCTAAACAGTAAGCACATGCTCTTCCATTGATCTGTACCACAGCACGCACTCCTTATTCTGCCCGATTTTCCTGGGATGCTGGGATTACAGGCATGACCTACTGCAACTGGCACCCTTCTCCTTTTCCTTATACATTTATTGGTCAGTGGACATTTAGGTTGCTTCTGCATCTTATCTATTTTGAATAATGAGTGCTACAGTGAATGTGGATGTGTAAGTAGCACTTTGAGATCTGATTTTCAGTTCTTTTTGATATAAATCCAAAAGTGAAATTGCTGGATTATATAGTAATTTTTTTTAAAAATATTTTTATTTATTTTTTTTTATGTGGTGCTAAGGATTGAACCTGGTGCGTCACGCATGCAAGGCAAGCGTGCTACCACTGAGCCACAATCCCAGCCCCTATATAGTAATATTAATAGTGATTTTACTTTTTAAGTTTTTGAGGAACTTCCATATTCTTCATATTTGATGCAACATCTTAAATTCCACTGATTGTGCAAAAGGGCTCTTTCTCTATCTCTTTATATCCTTGTTAACAACTTGTTTTTTGTTTCTTTGATAGTAGCCATATGAATGGGTGTTAGGTGATATCCCATTCTGGTTTTGATTTGCATTTCTCTGGTCAGTGATGTTGAGCATCTTTTCAGGCGTTTATTGGCTAGTTGTATATGGACCTTTGGAGAAAGGTCTGTTCAAGTCCTTTGCCCATATTTTAAACTGGTTATTATTTTTTTTAGTGGTGACAGTTCTTCATATATTGCAAATATTAACCACTTGTATCTGATACATAATTCATGGATATTTTCTCCTATTCCATAAGTTGCCTTTTCATTCTGTTGGCTGTTGACTGTCTTTCCACATTGTGAATAATCTTGACACACTGTTGAGAACTACTTGACTGAGTATGTGATGGTTTATTTCAGGGCTCTCTATTCTGTTCTGTTAGTCTTTCTTTTTTTTGGTACCAGGAATTGAACTCAGGGGCACTTGACCACTGAGCCGCATCCCCAGCCCTATTTTGTGTTTTATGTAGAGACAGGGTCTCACTGAGTTGCTTAGCACTTCGCCGTTACTGAGGCTGGCTTTGAACTCGTGATTTTCCTGGCTCAGCCTCCCAAAGTGCTAGGATTACAGGTGTGCACCACTGCGCCTGGCCTGTTAGTCTTTATATCTGTATTTATGCTGATACCATATTGTTTTAATTACCATAGCTTTGTGATATATTTGGAAATTAGGGTAAGGACTCCAGCTTGTCCCTAAACATAGTTTTGTTTATTTAGGGGTTCTCTGAAATTCCATATGAATATTAAGACGACCCCCCCCCCCAATTTCTGCAAAATGTACCATGTTGGTGTTTTTGTGTTTTTTTAGAGACAGCATCTTGTACCCAGGCTAGCCTTGAACCTGGGATCAAGTGATCCTCCTGCATAAACTGTCTGAGTAGCTGATGCTACAGATGCGATTGCTGTTAGAATTTTGATAGGAACTGCAGTGAATGTGTAGTTTGCTTTGGTAGTATGGATATCTTAGTAGTATTGTTTTCCAGTCCATGAACACAGAGTATCTTTTATTTATTTGTGTCTTTAATTTCATTCAGCTGGTGTTTATACTTTTCAGAATATAGCTTTTTCTTTTTTTTCTTTCTTTCTTTTTTTTTTTTTGGTACCAGGAATTGATTGAACTGATGGGCACTCGGCCACTGAGCCACATCCCCAGCCCTATTTGGTGTTTTATGTAGAGACAGGGTCTCACTGAGTTGCTTAGCGCCTTGCCATTGCTGAGGCTGGCTTTGAACTCTCGATTCTCCTGTCTCAGCCTCCCAAAGTGGTGGGATTACAAGCGTGAGCCACCGCGCCCGGCTCAGAATATAGCTTTTTCATCACCTTGTTTATTCCTAAGTATTTGTTCTTGTTATGCTACGTGGTTTGTAATTTCCTTTTCAGATTATGCCTTGTGAGTATGTAGAAATGCAACAGATTTTTTTTAGTGTTAATTTTGTTTTCTACAACTTTGCAGAATTTGTCCTACCACGTTTTTAATGGACTATTTAGTATTTTCTACATATAAGATTGTATCTATGAACAGAGAAGCTTGCTGCTTACTTTCCAGTGTGAATGCTTTTTATTGCTTTTTCTTGTCCGATTACTTTGAGCTTTCAGTACTGTGTTAAAGACATGGCCAGAGTGGATATCCTTACCTTTCTTAGAGGAAAAGCTTTCAGTTTTTCACCATTGGATTTAATGTTAGCTGTGATCTTTGCATATTTCATCTTTATTGTATTTATGTGATTTTCCCTGGTTTGTTGACTGATGGAGGGATGATTGAACTTTTGTCAGATGCTTTCTGTGCATCGATTGAAATGATCATGTGATTTTTGGGGGCATTATTTATCCTGTTAATATGGTCTACTTAATAATTTGCGTGTTTTTTTAACCATCCCAGATTTAAATCACATTTGGTCATGTGTGTGATTCTTACCAATTTGCTGTTGAGTTTGGTTTATTAGTATTTTAGTGAAGAATTTAGCATTAGTAGTCACAAGGTGTATTGGTCTGTAACTTTCTTGTAGTATCTTTTGTCTGGCTTTGGTGTCAAGAGTTATGTTGGCCTCATAAAATGAGTTTGGAAGTATTATTCCCTCTTGGGTTTTTGCTGGGTGTGGTGGTGCACGTGTGTAATTCCAGCGGCATGGGAGGCTGAGGCAAGAGGACCAAGAGTTCAAAGCCATCCTCAGCAATTGAGTGAGGCCCTAAGCAACTGAATGAAATCCTATCTCTAAATAAAATACAAAAAATGGCTAGAGATGTGGCTCAGTGGTTAAGTGCCCCTGGGTTCAGTCTCTGGTACTCTCCCCCACGAAAAAACAAAAGCAAAACAAAACTCAAGTCTTCAGTATTTTAGATAGAGTTTGAGAAAGACAAAATGCTTGGTAGAATTCTCCAATTAAGTCTTGGCTTCCCACTGGTCCTGGGCTTTTCTTTGTTGGAAGGTAGCTTGGATTTTGTATTTCTTCATGAGTCATTTCATTTAGTCTTGATATATATATTTCTAGGACTGTATTTGTTTCTTCTTGGTTATTCAGGTTGTTGGTGTGTAATTGTTCACAGTCATCTGATGATCCTTATTATTTCTGGAATATTAGTTGTAATGTCTATCTAATTTCTGATTTTAGTTGAATCTCTTTTTCTCTTAATGTTGCCAAGGACATTAAACTTTGATTGATTGTTTCTTTTAGCATTACCAGGGCCTTACACATATGAGGCAAGTTCTTTGCCATTGAGTTACACTCTCAGCCTTGATTTTTTTTGTATTATTTTCTATTTTTTTGTTTATTTTTTCTCTAGACTTTGTTTTTTTCTTTCTGCTGACTTTGGGTTTAGTTTATTTTTTAATTTTTTTTTAACTGAGGTGTAATGTCAAAGTTGTTGAATTGAGGTTTTTCTTTTCTTTTGTACTGGGACGATACCTAGGGGTCTCAAGCATACTGGGCAAGTGCTCTGCCACTGAGCTACATCTCCAACCCTTTTAAATTTATTTTGAGATAGAGACTCACTAAGTTGCCCAGGCTGTTCTCAAATTTATAATCCTCCTGCCTGGATCTCTGTCCTGTTATAGTTGGGATTACAGGCCTCTGTCACCATACCATTTTTGTATTGTTTTTGCTGCATACTATCAGTTTTGTTGTGTTTTTATTTCTCAAGATATTTTTAATTTCCTTTGTGATTTCTTCTTTGGCTTATTGGTTGTTCAAGAGTGTGTTGTTGGAACTGAGGATTATGTAGCTCAGTGATCAGAGTGCTTGACTAACAAGCGTGAGACCCTGAGTTCAATCTGGTGTTTAATTTCCACATATTTGTAACTTCCAAGTTTTTATACTACTATTGATTTTTAGTTTCTTTTGTGGTTGGAAGATACTGGCTATGATTTCAGTCTTAGGAGTTTTTTTTTGGTGGGGGGGGTTTACTGGGAATTTAACCCAGGGACACTACTGAGCCACATCCCCAGCTCCCTTTTTATATTTTATTTTGAGATGGGGCCTCACTGAGTTGCTTAGGGCCTTGCTGTGGCTGGCTTTGAACTTGTAGTCATCTTGCCTCAGCCTCCCAAGCAACTGAGATTACAGGCATGCGCCACCATGCCAGGCTCCATCTTCTCAGATTTTTTTCTTTCTTTTTCATAATATTTTTAAAAAGTTTTTGATAGACCTTTATATTTATTGATTTATTTATATGCGGTGCTGAGAATTGAACCTAGTGACTCACATGTGCTAGGCAAGCACTCTACCACTGAGCCAAAACCCCAGCCCCGTGATTTCTTAAGACTTGTTTTGTGACTTAGTGGTTTATATGGAGAATGTTCTCTGTGCACTTTAGAAGAATACGTATTTTGTTGCTGTCAAGTGGGGTTATCTGTATATGTCTATTAAATTCAGTTGGTCTGTAGTATTGTTGAAGTCTTGTTTCCTCATTTATCTTCTGTATAGCTGCCAGTACTGTGAAGCAGAGTATTAAAATCATTTTGTGGAACTATTTCTTCCTTTAAGTCTGTCTATGTTTGCTTCATTTTGAGGTGTTCTGGTGTTATATATTCCAAATGAATTGTTTTTTGTAGTGTCCTTTTTCTCCTGTGGCAGGTTTTAACTTAACGGAAATTTTGTCTGATAGAAGAATAGCCACCTCTGTTCTCCTTTGTTTTCCACTTGTAGAGGCTTTTTTCTATCCTTTAATGTTTAACCTATATATGTCCTTAAATTTTAAGGTGAGTCTTTTGTAGATAACCTATAATTACATCATATTTAATCTATTCAGCCATGCTATCTTTTGATTGGAACCTTTAAGCCATTTACATTTAAAATAAGGAAGGATTTTTTATTGCCAGTTTTAAATTATATTTTGTGTGTCTTGTGGCTGGTTGTTCCTTGTCCTGCCTTGCTTCCTTTGTGTGTGTTTTGTATTGACATGCTTTTTTCCCCCTTCTCATTTTGGTTTTGCTTTTTGTTGTTGTTGTTTTGTTTTTCTTGGTACTAGGGATTGAACCCAGGGACATTTAACCACTGAGCTTCATCCCTAGCCCTTTTTTATATCTTTCTATTTAAAGACAGCATCTCACTGCGTTACTTAGGGCCTTGCTTAATTGCTGAGACTGGCTTTGAACTCTTGATCCTCCTGCCTCAGCCTCCCAAGCTACTGGGATTACAGGTGTGCACCACCACGCCTGCCTCCCTTCTCATTTAATCATTTTGTGTCTTCTATAGGCATTTTCTATTTGTTACCATTGGATATATATGAAATATAATTTTTTTTACACTGTTAACAGCTTAAATTTATAAAAATTTTATACTTTTTTGGTGCGTGTGTATGTGTTACTGAGGATTGATCTCAGGGCGCTTTACCACTGACCTACATCCCCAGTCTTTCTTTGTGGTGGTGGTGGTGGTAGGGGTTACTGGGAATGAACTCAAGGCACTCAACCACTGAGCCACATCCCCAGCCCTATTTTTTGTATTTGAGACAGGGTCTCACTGAGTTGCTTAGCACCTCGCTGTTGCTAAGACTGGTTTTGAACTCGTGGGCCTCCTGTCTGAGCCTCCTCAGCCACTGGGATTATAGGTGTGCTCCACCGTGCCAGGCTATCCACAGTCCTTTTTAATTTTTTATTTTGAGACAGGTTCTAAGTTGCTTAGGGCCTCGCTGACTTGCTGAGACTGGCCTCTTAATTTTGATCCTTCTGCTCCAGCCTTCCAGGTTGTTGGGATTACAAGCATGTGGTTGGCAAAATACCATTCTTTTACATTTTCCCATTCCCATCTTGTTTTTGATGTTGTAAATTATATTGTGTTCATTAACATAGTTTAATAGGTATAGTTATTTTTATGCTTTGCTAAATTCTGTACCTGTATTAGGAGTGTTTTATGCAACAGAATTACAGTGTTCAGTATTTGTATACACAGATTTATCTTTACCAACACGCTTTTAATTTTTATATCTAGTGTCCTTTTTGTTTCAACTTAGAGAATTCCTGTTAGCTTCTTAAGGTAGGTCTAGTGATGAACTTCTTTAGCTTTTGTTTGTCTGGGAAAGTATTTCTACATCAGTAGAATTTCAGTAGAAATTTCTACTTCAGTCTCCTGAATTATCTCCTGGATTATTGGTGTGTACAAAGGCACCCATCTTCAGTATGGACCTCGGAGTTTATTCTGGTTGGAATTTTGAGCTATAGTGTCCTTCCTCAGATTTGGGAAGTCTTAGAAGTCTTGGGTCAATATTTCTTTAAGTAAGCTCTCAGTCCCTTTCTCTTCTTTTGTAACATCTATATAATATGTACTGTCTTGTTCCACTTAATTGTGTCATATAAATCCTTAATGTTTTCTTCATGTTTTTCCTCCTTTGATTCCATAATTTCAAATTAATAGTCTTTGAATTTGCTGATTCTTTTTTTTTTAAATTTTTTTTAGTTGTTGATGGATCTTTATTTTATTCATTTATTACTTATATGTGGTGCTAAGGATTGAACCCAGTGCCTCAGGCATGCTAGGCAAGCGCTCCACCACTGAGCCACAGCCCCAGCCCCAAATTTGTTGATTCTTTTTAGTGCCTGATCAAGTGTCGTGTTGAATTCCTCTAGTAAAATTTTCAAGTCAGTTGTGTTTTTCAGTTTCAGGGTTTTTTGTTCTGTTTTTGTGGTTTTGGGGGATCAATTCCAGGGCCTTGTGCATGCTATGCAAGCACACTACCACTGAGTTACATCCCCAGCATTAGAAAATATTTTAGTTTCTCTTTGTTTATATTTTCATTTTTTATGAATAGTTTTCCTGATTTCAACAATTGAATTTATCTATTTGTGTTCTCTTGTAGATTATTGTCTTTTTTTTTTTTTTTTTTTAATTTCTTAGTGGTACTGGGAAATCAATCTGGAGTGCTGTATTTCCTGTGCCACTGAGCTGCATCCCCAGCCCCATTTAAAATTTTGAGACAGGGTCTGACCTTGTTGCCAAGGCTAACCTGGAACTTGAAATCTACCTGCCTCAGCCCCCTGAGTTGCGGGGATTGCAGGTATGCATCACCACATCATTGTGGTGCTCATTGTGTTTCTTAGGCAATTATTTTGAATTCTTTGTTAGGTTATTCATAGATGTCTGTTTCTATGAATTTGTGGAGATTTTTTTCTTTCCTTTTATTGGGTCACATTTCCCTTTTCATGTGCTTTGTGATTTGTTGAGTTTTCTACATTTGAAAAAATAGCTATTTCTCCTAATATTTACAGACTGGCTTTATATAGAAGACCTTTACTAGTTATCCTGGTTAAGTATATGAATCTTTTTTGGGGGAAGAAATGTGATTTTGGGGCTTGAGCATGTAGTTTCCCATCTGGGGAGGTTTACTGGTTTCCTTTTGTGTTCTTTCCTCCCTCTGGTGTCTATCTGTTGTACTGCAGGTTTTCTGTTGCTAATTCAGAGAGCTGCCCATTCTTTGTTCTCAGTAGTCTCTTGGCATCTAAAGTGTTTTGTGGCCCTATCAGATTCCAAAGTCAGGTGACACAGATACTATCCCTGAGACAGCTCTCAGGAAAATCTGAATGGGATCCATGTTCCATTCTTCTTCCCTTCTACAAGAGACTTCATAAGTTTGTGGCTTTTCTAATTGTGTTAGGTCTCTTGCATGGCAAATACTTTGGTCCTAATCCCCCTCTACTTTGTTTTCAGCACCCTCAGGCATCCTAACTTTGCCAGTTCTGTTAGCAGGCTGTGTCAGTGAGAAAGAAACTAGTCCATGGGGCAACCTTCTGAATAGCTAAAATGTTGGTTGTTTGCTCTATTTTTCCTTTGCCAGCCCACCTCCCCGCCCTCCAACCGTACCTTACAAGGTAAAGCTGCCACTGGATCTGATCTGTACTAGCTTGGTGCAAGGGCAATCACCCATTGGTGCATGGCACCCTACCCTCCCTCTTTCTCTCTCCCAATACTGGTGATTGAACCCAGGACCTCACACATGCTTGGCAAGTACTCTACCTGTGAGCTACGTTCCTTGACATTTCAAAAATTTTATTTTGAGGCAGGATCTTCCCCAGGCTAGCCTTAAAACTCTTTCCTCCTTGAGCTTCTTGAGTAGCTGGAATTATAAGAATGTGCCACTGTGCTTGGCTCATCAAAGGGCTGTACAGAGCCCTTTCCCCTTTTTATTGTGGCTGTCTTTGTGCTCACCTATGGTATTGTTACCTCTTAATTGATTTCTATAGTTCTCATAAAGGTTTTCAACCATGTATTGTTGTTAATTCAACATTTCTCTGGGGATACAAGAACTGGGACTTCTCTTTTGCCATCTTGTTGATGTCTCTCCTATATCATGTCTTTTTAGTGCTGAATAATATTCCATATGAACCATATTTCATTTATCCATTCATCAGTTGGTTGATGTTGAGGTTCTTTCCACTTTTTGGTCTTTTCGAATAATGGTGTTCTGATACATCTTGAATACTCAAGATATATGTCCATTAGATATGATGTGTAAATATTTCATCCTGGTTTTTTGGTTGTCTTTTTATTTTCTTGATCATGTACTTTGAATCACAAATTTTTTTTTTTTTTTTGGTACTGGGGATTGAACTCAGGGGCACTTGACCACTGAGCCACATCTCCAGCCCTATTTTGTGTTTTATGTAGAGACAGGGTCGCACTGAGTTGCTTAGCACCTCGCCGTTGCTGAGGCGGGCTTTGAACTCGCGATTCTCCTGTCTCAGCCTCCCTAAGTACTGGGATTACAGGCTTGCGCCACCGCGCCTGGCTAAGCACAAAATTTTTTTAAAAAATGTTTTGGTTTTTTTTAAAATTAAGACTAGGGTTGGGATTGTGGCTCAGTGGTAGAGCACTTGCCTAGCATGT
This sequence comes from Geosciurus inauris, assembly GCA_004024805.1. Classification (NCBI taxonomy): domain Eukaryota; kingdom Metazoa; phylum Chordata; class Mammalia; order Rodentia; family Sciuridae; genus Geosciurus; species Geosciurus inauris. The sequence continues at coordinate 91,956 of PVHX01003737.1, read as the reverse complement.
GTGAGGCACTGGGTTCAATCCTCAGCACCACTTAAAAATAAGTAAATAAAATAAAGGTGTTGTGTCCATCTACAACTAAAAAAAAAAGTCTATTCTTCCTTTTTTTTTGGTATTGAACTCAGGGGCACTCACCCACTGAGCCATATCCCCCAGCCCTGTTTTGTATTTTATTTAGAGGCAGGGTCTCACTGAGTTGCTTGGCACCTCATTGTTGTTGAGGCTGGCTTTGAACTCACGATCCTCCTGCCTCAGCCTCCCGAGCCGCTGGGATTACAGGTGTATGCCACCATGTTCGACTTAAGTCTATTCTTTCTCTGCTTGTGCCTTTTTGGTATCATTTGAGAACTTTTGGTCTTGAAAATTTATGTAGTTTCTTCTAGGGTCTTTGACTTGCCTTTTATTTTTTTTTAAAGGTGTCAGTGTCTAGCTATTCTTTTGTATGTTGGTATTGATTTTTATCAGCACTATGGGTTGGAAAAGAATATTTTCTTGCATCATTTGTCATTAGTGTTGAAAATAAATTGACTGTAAATATGTAAGGAATAATTTTAAAATAAATTCTCATTGTTTTCCTGTTGCTCTATAGAAAACAGACAGCTGTCTGAATTGCGAAAATGTTAGATGCCTGCTCTATTTTATTTATTTATTTTTTGACAGAACATCTTGGTATATTGCTCATGCTGGCCTTGAACTCATAATTCTGCTGTCTTAGCTTCCCAAATTGCTGCAATTACAGGCATGTGCCACCTCGACCAGCTTTAGCTGTGGTTTTAATAGATTGCCTTTCATGGTGAGAAAATTCATTTTTAGTCCTACTTTGTCAACTTTGTCATATATATATATTTCTGTACCTATTGAGACCACCCCCCTCATTCTATTGATATGTTGTAATACATTGATTGATTTTTGTATTTTGAACTTGCAGCCTTGCAGTAAATCCTGTTTGGTCCATGGTGTGTTTTTTACATTACTGGATTTGATTTGCTTGTATTTTTTCATCTATTCTCATAAGGGATGCTGTTATATAGATTCTTGTGTGTGTACATGTGTGATTTATTTTGTCTAGTTTTAGTATCAGGATAATAGTGGCCTGATAAAATGTATTGTGATGTAGAGTAGAGATTTTGGTTTGTCTTTTTGTTTTTGTTGTCCTTGGGATGGAAACCAGGGAATCATGCATGCTGAACATGCACTTTACCACTGAGCTGTACCTCAGCCCCTTGTAGATTCTTTTTTTTTTGGTACTGGGGATTGAACTCAGGGGCACTCGACCACTGAGCCACATCCCCAGCCCTATTTTGTGTTTTATGTAGAGACAGGGTCTCACTGAGTTGCTTATAGCACCTCGCCATTGCTGAGGCTGGCTTTGAACTCGCGATTCTACTGTCTCAGCCTCCCTGAGTGCTGGGATTACAGGCTTGAGCCACCGCGCCCGGCTCCCTTGTAGATTTTTAAATTAATACGTTGCTATAACCCAATTGTGGCTTTCCTAATTTATTTGCTCTTTTAGGAGAACTTTTCCAGAATTATTGTTCTGGGTTATTTAGTTGGCTTTTAGTTAAAATGTCAAGTGCATGCCAGATTGGGAGAAAATTCTGTCGTATGAAGATGTGTCCTTTTCAGGTATGGGCTTTTTTGCCTCTAATTTCTCAGTTTAGTTTAAAATTAAGGAATTTATACCTTTGCTTTTCTCTCTGGTCAGTCTTGTCTTTTTTTACCCCCTCTTCCTTTCACAATGCTGGAGAATAGAACCTATAGCCTCAAATATGCTAGGCAAAAGCTCTATCGTTTAACTATATTCCTATCCCTGTTCTTGCTTTATAACTTCTGGTTCTAGTTTTCCCAGTAGGCACCAAAACCCAGGGCCAATTATTCTAGGTTCAGGGCTTCTTGGTTATTATTGTTCAAAGTAGGATGGTCTCTAAAACTTTTACTGGTCTCCTTAAAGGGAAGATAAGCTCAGACACTGAGATTAAATATTTAGAACATTTTTTAGCAATTTATTGTAATTAATTTTATACCTTTTGGGGTCTAGCAGTTAAAAATCAGGCATATCTTGTGTTTGTTGTGTTTCATTTTGTTCCATTAATTCAAACAGGTGATTTGAAAACCCTTGGTTTAGGATATTGACTTCCCATTCTTGGTTGGAGTCTTAGTTTTTTTTGTTGGCAAGGGAAGATATTTCTATGTGAAACCAGAAATTACAGCACCCCCCAGCCCCCTATTTTGTTCTTCTCTTTTTGCTGTGGACTGAAACTACTCTCCCATTAGCCTTGATTTTTTTTTTTTTTTTTGGCTTTAGTTCCAGAAATGTTTATTTGAAGCTCTAACAACAGATTTATGATCATTGTATTCTCCTGTTTATTGTTGGATACCACCTCACTCACTTTTTCCTTGATATCTTTTCCTCCTTTTACTACCTTTATTGACCTGCCCTTTGCTATCTAGTAGGGTCATGTGGGTGCTAGAACAAATCCTTTCTTTTTTGGGGGGACAGGACAGTACTGGGGATTGAACAGAGGTCGCTTAACACTGAGTCACATCCCCAGCCCTTCTTTTAAAAAAACAAACAGAACAATTAAAGAAAAATTTTTTTAGTTATAGATGGACACCATATCTATATTTTGTTTATTTTATGTTGTGTTGAGGATTGAACCCAGTGCCTCACATGTGCAAGGCAAGCTCTCTGCCACTGAGCCACGACTCCAGCCCACCCAGCCCCTTTTATTTATTAATTTTTTAAAAATATTTTTTAGTTATACATGGACACAGTGTCTTTATTGTGTTTATTTATTTTTATGTGGTGCTGAGGATCGAACCCAGTGCCTCACACATGGGAGGCAAGCACTCTGCCACTGAGCCACACCCTCAGCCCTTATTTATTAATTTTTAAAGAATTAAGACGGGGCTGGGGGTTGTAGCTCAGTGGTAGAGTGTTTGCCTCAAATGTGTGAGGTACTGGGTTCAACTCTCAGCACCACATATAAATAAATGAATAAAATAAAGGCCCATCAACAACTAAAAAATATTAAAAAAAAAAAAAAAGAATTAAGACAGGGTTTCCTTACTTCTGAGGCTGTCTTTGAACTTGTGATCCTCCTATCCCAACCTCCTAAGTCATATTTTTTATTACTAATAAACTTGTATATTTTATAATGCATAAGACAGTCTGTGAAAGCAGATTGTATTTTACTCAGGAATATTTCACAGCATTTACTCATTGTAATTTTTATTTTTTTTTATTTTTTATTTTTTATTTTTTTGTGGTACTGGGGATTGAACTCAGGGGTACTCGACCACTGAGCCACATCCCCAGCCCTATTTTGTGTTTTATGTAGAGACAGGGTCTCACTGAGTTGCTTAGCGCCTTGCCATTGCTGAGGCTGGCTTTGAACTCGCGATTCTCCTGTCTCAGCCTCCCTAAGTGCTGGGATTACAGGCTTGAGCCACCGCGCCCGGCTCATTGTAATTTTTAAAAGATTTTTTTTATTTATAGATGGATACAATACCTTTATTTTTTTTTAAATTTTTTTTTATGTGGCACTGAGGATCAAACTCAGTACCTCATACATGCTAGCCAAGTGCTCTACTCCTGAGCTACAACCTTAGCCCCATTGTAACATTTTAAATATTGAAATAGTTTTATCTTTGTTTAAATAAAAAAAAAATTGGGGTTGGAACATAGTGATGTGGTCACATAATTCAGAATTGAAAAGATGTAAAAAGTTACTAAGTAAAAATGCTTCTACAGTGATATCTCTCAGTGGTTCAGATCTCTTCTCTGGAGATAGTATATGAATAAGCAAAAGAAGACAGATTTATTTTTTACACAAATGTGACATAATTTATACATCTTTTGGAGATTGTTGTTTTTCCTTCACCTTCCTGTTAATTCACAATAGGTTTCTTATTTTTTTAAGTTTCATAATACACTTTTTTTTTTTTGGTGGTACTGGAGATTGAACTTGGGCTCTCCACCACTGAGCCACATCCCCAGCCCTATTTTGTGTTTTATGTAGAGACAGGGTCTCACTGAGTTGCTTAGCGCCTCGCAGTTGCTGAGGCTGGCTTTGAACTCACAATTCTCCTGTCTCCTGATTTAAAAAAAAAAAATAAGAAGCTGGGTGCGGTGGTGCAAGCCTGTAATCCCAGCACTTAGGGAGGCAGGAGAATCGCAAGTTTAAGTCCAGTCTCTGCAGTCTCGAGATAACCTGTCCCAAAGTAAAAAGTAAAACATAAAATGGGTTGTAGCTCAGCAGTAGAATGGCTGGGTTCCACATAATACACATAAAATCATGATATACAACAGTAGATGTAATTTGGGATGGAGGCAGTGGAAGTTATTTCTGGTATTCTCTGGGAGGATAACCATACTTATTACTTTGAGTTAGAAATTTAAATTTTTAAATTGACCCAAAACAGAAAGCAAAGCCCTCCTGTAGTTTTTGTTGGAAGATTTGTCCTGTGGATTTTCCCACAGTCTGCATTGTGTGATTTGTATCCCTGGTATATAGTTTAACATATTCCTCTGATCTCTTTATCTCATGTACTTTGAGATTTTGACTTAAGACTTGAGTACATCAATGTTTGACTTCTCTCTCTCTCTCTCTCTCTCTTTTTTTTTTTTTTAGTTATAGATGGACACAATGTCTTTATTTTATTGCTTTGTATGTGGTGCTGAGGATCGAACCCAGGGCCTCACGCATGCGAGGCAAGCGCTCTACCGCTGAGCTACAATCCCAGCCTGTTTGATTTCTCTTTTATCTTCTTCCCTTTTACCAAGAGGCTCATCAGGTTAAGAGCTATCTGACACTAGCACACATTGGTAGATGAAGCTGTAAATGCTACTTTGTAAAAAAAAAAAGTAGGGGGCTGGGGTTTTGGCGCAGTGGTAGCGTGCTCGCCTAGCACGCGTAAGGCACTGAGTTCGATCCTCAGCACCACATAAAAATAAAATAAAGATATTCTGCCCACCTACAACTGAAAAAATAAATAAATATTTTAAAAAAAAAGTTAAGTAGGATAGTTAATGCTGGAGGGTTCCAAATTTAAATACGGCAACCAATCAAGGTAGACCTGGTGATGGTGGGGATATTGGAGCAAAGACTAAGAGAGTGAACCATATATCTATTTGAGGAATAGCTGCTGTTTTTCACTCATGGACTTTGTTTTTAGTGACAGCTGTTTTTCAGAAATTATAAATGAGGATTCTTTGATATATTGGAAGTTTCCTTCTGTTAAATTAGACCTTAAAATTCCACTTTCCAAAGAAACTTTGAATTTGCTTTTGTTAGATGCCTTAAAGATTAAGATTTCCTGGTCCACTGGACTGCAAGATTACGACTTGTGACCACAACTTCTAGAGGAGTTGTTCTCTGTAGTTCTAAAATCTTTCATTTTGCCAAGGGATTTTTTTCTGTGGTGTCCTGGAGATGAAAATGGTGTACTGTGCTTTGTCATTACTCTGAAAATAGAGTCTGTTGGAGGCCTAGTTTAAACTTTTGCTCCTTTCACTTTAATAGGATTGCCCATAAGCCCTCAGGCCAGATTAGTTTTAGCACTTTATTTCTGTGATTTTTACTTTCTCTTAGGTTTTGGTTTGCATAGTTCTTTGGTGCCAGTCTTCTTGGTGCTTTGATTCTTTTAAGGTGATTTAAAAAACAATTATACACCATTTTTATTTGTGTATTTTAGCTTATCATGATTAGAATGTGTTCTTTGGGTTTTTGCTTGTTTTAAAAAAAGAGATTTCAGAGTTGATGAAGTAGAGGTATGAATGAGGGCTAATGGATGTGGGAGGACTGATGTTGATAATTAGTACTCTAGTCCTATGGGGGGAAATTTGCCATTTTCATGAGGAGGAGGAAACTGCAACTTAGCTGTGATGAAAGGGACTTTACTGTTTAAAAGTTAATTTTATTCAAGATAATTGTTTATATAACAAAATTTATAAGATGATATAAATAATTAAGTGATTTTTTAAAAAAATTAATATTTATTTTTTAGTTGTAGGTGGACAGAATTCTTTATTTTATTTTCATGTGGTGCTGAGGATCGAACCCAGTGCCTCACGCGTGCTAGGCGAGAATGCTACCATTGCGCCATAACCCCAGCCCCAATTAAGTGATTTTTAAGTAAATTTAGTGAGTTATGCACTCATTCCCATAAACCAGTTTTAGAACATTTCCATCATGCCTGAAAGAGCCCCTTTAGCTAGCTTGCTTGCTTGCTTATCCATTCTTTTCTTTATTTTTGGTGCCAGGGATTTATTTATTTATTTATTTTTGGTGCCAGGGATTTAAACCAGGGGCGCTTTACCACTGAGCCACATCCCTAGCCCCTTTTAACATTTTATTTGGAGATGGGGTTTCGCTGAGTTGCTTAGGGCCTTGCTAAATTGCTGAGGCAGGTTTTGAACTCAAAATCCTCTTGCCTCAAACTACCAAGCTGCTGAGATTACAGGCATGTACCACCAGGCCAGGCTATAGTTAATTCTTGTTTCTACCCCCAGCCCCAGATAACCACTAATCTGTTCCCTATACTTATAGAGGTGCCTTTTCTGGACATTGCATATTAACGGAATTAAATAATATATGTGTGGTCTCTTGTCCTTTGCACTTTTACCTTGTCTTAATGTTTCTGTAGTGTATCCATATCAAAGCACTTTTTAGTACTTTTTTAAATAATCACATGGTGTTCAATGTAGTGATTTGCCACATTTTATTTATCCATTCATTAAGTGATTAACATTTAGGTTATTTCACTTTTTAAAAATGTTTAATTAGCCAAATAAAATGTGTTTGTAAACTCTGGAATCTAAAGCTATTGCTTGATTTGCCAAGTATGAGCAATTTATTTACATACTCCACAATACAATGTTTCCCTTCTTAAAATTTTATAGTTTTAGAGTAGTCATAAGGTCCTAGTTCTGCATTAAGAATTAGGATGTGTTTGCTAAGAACCTCAGTGGTGACAGTTCTTTGGCTCCTGCTCTGTTTTGTGTTTGATGTACATTCTGTGTTGCAGCTTAAAGGATTTACTACTCTTTTCATTGGCTTGTGTAATTTTTTGACTTAATATTTCCCTTCAGTATTCAAAAGGTCATATTCCTCTTTTGTATCTGACTTACGTTTTAATTTAGCTTGCCAAATCCCTTCATTTTGGCCTCATTTTGCCCATTTGTAGTAGGAGGAGTTGAACTAAGTGATTTCTCTATTTTTACAATTCAAAAGTACTGTGACTGTTGGGAGAACATAGGTGGAAAGTTGTGGTATTTCGGATAGTAGAGAAAGGAAAGAAAGAAAAGGAACCTAGAAAGCATCTTCTGGCAATAGTCATTTTGTTGTGAGTAGGCTCTTTTCATTTACAATGCATTCTTTTTTTTTTTAAATTTTTTTTAGTTGTTGATGGATCTTTATTTTATTCATTTATTATTTATATGTGGTGCTGAGAACCGAACCCAGTGCCTCCTGCTTGCTAGACAAGCGCTCTGCCACTGAGCTACAGCCCCAGCCCCTACAATGCATTATTCTGTTACTCATTTAAGGAAAGAGCCAGTAGCCTTTTTCCTAAAAGGCCAGATGGTAAATATTTCACTCTTTATGGTCCAGAAGGCCTGTGTCAATACTCAACCCTGCCTTTGTAGCACAGAAGTCACACATTGTATGTAAATAAATCGACCATGAAAGTATTCCAAGAAAACAGTCCCATTGGTAGTTTTTTGTTTGTTTGTTTGTTAAAGTATTTACTTATACATGGACACAATGTCTTTATTTGTTTATATTTTTATGTGGTGCTGAGGATCCAACCCAGTGCCTCACACATGGGAGGCAAGTGCTCTGCCACTGAGCCACAACCTCAGCTCCCCCATTGGTAGTTTTAAAAACCCTGAAACTTCAAAGGATTGTTCTTTAAAGGATAATTTTGCAGGGAACAATGCATGTGATTTTGCAGGGGCTTAAAATGTAGGTCAGATACAATTAGAGATTTTTTTGGTTACTTTAATTTCCACTTTTTTTTGAGGGGGAGTGGTATTGGGCATTGAACTCAGAGGCACTCTACCTCTGTGCATGTCTCCAGCCCTTTTTATTTTTTTGATTTTCAGACAGGGTCTTGCTAAGTTGCCTAGGTTGGTCTCGAACTTGCCATCCTCTGCCTTAACTTCTGGAGTAGCTGAAACTATAAGTGTGTGCCACAACCCCCAGCTTAATTTCCAGGCTTTTGTGCCCTTTGCTGGTTTTCTTGTTGTTCTCAAGGAAATAGAGAGCTGGAGGACTGAAGTTTATACCAAGAGGTTATTTTTTTATGATATAAACCCCAAAGCTATACTGAGATCCAATCTGTGTGATACAGGTGGTGTGGAGGATGATACTGAAATATTATAAGGGCTTGTTTAGGAAAAAGAACCCAAGGTTTTTAGAGTTTCGACAGATTTTGTTTGGAATCATGGTCTTGCCACCTCAATAACTGATGCCTTCCCCCTTATAATAATTGACTGACTTCAGTGTTTTGCTTTTTTTCTTTTCCCAAATCAGCTTCCCTTTTTGAGCCCCAGTTATATTATTTATAAAGTATGGATATCAAGTGCATGTGGTCATGCACATATGTGATCTCAGCTACTTGGGAGACTGAGACAAGAGGATCCCAAATGAGTAATAAATAAGGAGGGGAAAACAAGCAAGCAAGCAAGGAAGCAGGCAGATTGGGCAGGCTGGAGATGTAGCTCACTGGTATAGGGCCCCTGGGTTCAATCCTTAGTACCACCAAATAAATAAATAAATAAATATCATTTTCTAAATTGCAAATTGAAGTGAAGATTAGAGATTCTTTTTTTAAAAAAATTTTTAAAAATTGTAGATGGACACAATATTTATTTAAAAATTAAAAAAATATTTATTTTTATGTGGTGCTAAGGATCGAACCCAGTGCCTCACGCATGTGAGGCAAGCGCTCCACCACTGAGCCACAATCCCAGCCCAGGATTAGAGATTCTTAAATGGTAATTGGCTTAACATCACTTGGTACACAGTACATAGTACATACCCTCTTATTACCTCCTTTCATTTCTTTGGTCTTTTTTTCTCTTAAAAATGGCATTGGTGTTTGAAAACTTGGGTGGGATGTATAATGGTAATTTATTGAAGCATAATCAATTTTCCCCTGAACATAAATTGCTATTAACTGTTATAGGTATGAATGTGTGTATTTATCCCAAGATGTATCTTTGGCTTATTTCTTTTCTAACTAAACGGGGTTTTCAAACATTATTACTTGGGGAAAATAATTAATTACTTGGCTTATGGTTTTAATTTCTTTTGAAATAATTGCTTGGGAAAAATCTCTCCACTTTGGGTCATTTATGGATTTATTGCCTACCATGGAAAAATTAGGAAAATTCCTGTGATTTTCATGTTTTAACTAGCCCCATAATTTTATTAGGAGGAATGTAGGTATACAATTTAATAACCATTTCAGCCTTTAATATTAACTTTAAAGTAAAAGGTACATTACTAGTATTTATTGCTATGAAATTATAGCACTTACTAGTAGTAAAAAGAAACTGTCTTGAGCATCTTGTCCTAATAAAAGATTTTATGGCTTATTTCCATAAGTGCTAAGGAGCAAGTGTTTTTGTAAAGCTAGTGCTTGCCTGTGACCCTTCTTTCTTGGGGTGCTTTTGGAGATAGGATCTCAATTTGTTGTCCAGGTTCCTTTGGACTCCTGGGCTTTACTGCTTTCCTTTTATTGTAAGAATATCAGTAACACCACATTCAACTGAGGGCAGGATCAGCTTCCAGTGGGGCAATCATAACTTTATGAAATGCCTTTAGCCTCTTGGGTAGACAGTGCCTTCCATTATGTATGGACAGTGCCCTCCATTATGCATTAGCTGTGTTTCCAAAAAGCTTACTTACAGTGTGGTAAAATGACTTTAGTATATTAAGTGTATTAAAACTGGGATGAAGTGTGCAACGGATGTAGCTCAGTGGTAGAGCACTTTTATATGGCCCCTGAGTTTAATTGTCAGCACTATAAAACAGACACCCACTCCCTCCAACACACACTCATACTGGGACAAAGTTTTATAGGGAAATTTTAATAGATACATGTTTCCACCAATAATTCAAAGAAATATGTTATGTAGTTGTCCCTCTGTATCCATGGGTTCTGCACATCTGTGCTTTTGTCCAACTCTGATGAATCGTTGGATTCATCCAACTATTATTGATCCTGTAATCTCAGCAACTCAGGAAGCCAACGCAGAAGGATTCCGAGTTCTAAGCCACCCTTGGAAACTTAGTGAGACCTATCTCAAAATAAAAAGGTATGAAGATACAGCTCAATCGTAGAGTGCCCCTGAGTTCAATCCTCAATACTGAGGGAGAAAATTACAAAATGGAAATTACATCTCTACTGAACATGTTCAGATATATCTTATATTAGATATAAGTAATGTGTAAAAAAAATTGAAGTATAGGAGAGGATATGCATAGGTTATATGCAAATATGATGCCATTTTATATTAGGGACTTGGGCGCCTACAAATTTTGTTTTATGTGGATATTCCTAGAACCAGCACCCCATGAATACTGAAGGATGACTATTTACTGTCCTGGTTTTGTTTGTTTGTTTGATTTGGAGGAGGGTGCGAGGGTAGGTTGGTAACAGGGATTGAACTCAGGGGCACTTGACCACTGAGCCACATCCCCAGCCCTATTTTGTATTTTATTTAGAGACAGGATCTCACCGAGTTGCTTAGCACCTTGCTTTTGCTGAGGTTGGCTTTGAACTCGTGATCCTCCTGCCTCAACCTCCTGACCCACTGGGATTACAGGTGTGGGCCACAGTGCCTGGTTTGTTTTACTGTCTTTTGCATATATTTTATGACATGGTGATAGTGACACATAGTTCGATATTTATGTATTTTTGTTTTTCATATTTCTAATGTGAAACTCACTGCAATCCTGTGGTGGAAAATTAATGAAGTGATTGTAAAGTGCTTTTGAAACTAATGTGGTAGTGCTGATTAGGTAAATCTATCCCAGTGTCTAATATTCTGTATAATCCAGAGAGATCTTATTCATTCATTTGTTCATTCATTCATTGCAGTACTGAGGATTGACCCAAGGTGCTCTTCACCGAGCTACATCCCTATCCCTTTTCATTTTTTATTTTGAGACAAGGTTTTGCCAGGTTGCCCAGGCTGGCCTTGAACTTGGTGTCCTTCTGCCTCAGACTCCTGAGTAGTTTGGATTACAGAAGTGTGCCACTGCACCTAGCTCAGAGAGAGATCATTTAAAACAACCCATGATGTGTATTTTTTATGTTAGGTTTATTTGGACTAGTGTCAATCACTACAGGATACTAGTTTAAATTTTTAACCTTTTCCTTAAAATTGGATGGCTGTGTGTATGGTGTGTGTATATATAGTATATTTGTTGTGATAAATTGTAGCAAATAATTTTGTGCCTATTATAGAGTAAGCCAGAATCTGTTTGCTATGCGGTTTACCACCTTGGTACTTTTGGGAGTATGAATATAGTTTTGGGAAAATAGTGAATTTTTCTGCAGCTTTTTAGTTTGTATTGAACTTATTTTTCCTCCTAGCTGTGCGATCGGAGAAGAAACGCCTTAGGAAGCCCAGCAAGTGGCTTCTGGAATATACAGAAGAATACGATCAGATATTTGCTCCTAAGAAAAAAAAGAAGGTACAGGAACAGGTACACAAGGTATGTGACCATGGTTCAACAAATTTTTATTAGTCTTCTTATTTTGCCTTTAATATTGTATTTTATCTTCATGAGGCAATAAGTTCCTAAAATGAGATCTTGCTTGATTTTTCAGTTTTTTAAAAAATCTTTAGCATCTAGCACAGTACTTCACATTTATTAATTATTCATGAAATGTATCACTTAATTCTTCATATCATATGTGTCTATATATGTGCCCCTCTCTCCCCCCTTTTTAGTGCTGAATATCATACTTAGGGGCAACTGGGCAGGATGGCCCATGCCTGTAATCCCAGTGGTTTGGGAGGCAAGAGACTGAGGCAGGAGGATCACAAGTTCAAAGCCAGCCTCAGCAACTTCAATAGTAATAAACAACTTAGCGAGACCCTGTCTCTAAAGAAAATACAAAAAAGGGCTGGGGTTGTGGCTCAGTGGTTAAGTACCTTTGGGTTCAGTCTCTGGTACCCAAACAAAATAAAACAAAAACCCCACAGGGGCATGTTAGGCAAGTACTCTTGACACGGAGCTACATTCCCAGGCCTTTGTCTATCTGCCTGCCTGCCTTTCCTTGCTTGTCAAACTTCCCTTCTTGGGATTGAACCCAGTGGTGGAGTAAGGGGCAGGTGAAGGTGGGGGTACTCTGCCATTGAGCTACATCCTCAGCCTTTTTTATTTTTCATTTTGAGACAGGATCTTGCTAAATTGCCAGTGTTGGTCTGCAATTTGTGATTCTACTGCCTCAACCTTCTGAATCCTTGACTGAGATTACAGGTGTGTGCCACCACACCCTGCTCTGTGTATATGTATTTTCCTCTTTGCTTTTGGAAGTTTGTTTGTTTTTTTTTTTTTTTTTACTGGGGATTGAACACAGGGGTATGCAACCACAGAGCCACATCCCCAGTCCTATTTTCTGTTTTATTTAGAGACAGGGTCTCACTGAGTTGTTTAGTGCCTCGCTATTGCTGAGGATTCCTTTGAACTCACAATTCTCCTGTCTCAGCCTCCCAAAGTGCTGGGATTATAGGTGTGCACCACTGCGCCCCACTCCCTCTTTGCTCTTGAAGACTATTTAATGGCTTAGGAATATTGTTATTATATAATGTTGAATAGATTTTAAACTGAAGTATTTTAAAGTAAATGAAGGCTTTTTATTTTTTGTTTTGATTTTGTGCCACTATGAGTCAATCCCATGGTACTGCACATTCTAACCCAAGCCCTCTACTTCTTAACTACATTCCCCCACTAGAGAGGCTTTTTGATAGTATATCTCTAAATACCTTTATTTGCATCTCTGAAAAACAATTTTCTTTATAATCATTTTAACAGTTTACATCTTTTTTTTTTTAAATATTTATTTTTTAGTTATAGGTGGACAGAATATCTTTATTTTATTTTTATGTGGTGCTGAGGATGGAACCCAGTGCCTCCCGCGTGCTAGGCGAGCACACTACCACTGCGCCATAATCCCAGCCCCAACATTTTACATCTTATAAAATCAGCTTAGCCAATATTGACCTATGGATTATCTCCTTTCCAGATTTGTGACTGCTTCCTCACAACCTTCACTTTTTTGTTTCTCTATTACCTATAGTCCTTTTAAGGGGAAGTTAGAATATTTAGTTTATAGATGATATTTTTTTCTAATATTTTTTTTAGTTGTAGATGGACACAATGTCTTTATTATTGCTTTGTATGTGGTGCTGAGGATCGAACCCAGGGCCTCATGCATGGGAGGCAAGCGCTCTACCACTGAGCTACAATCCCAGCCCTATAGATGATATTTTATATATTGCATGGCATTAGAAAGTATATACTATAAACTTATCCATTGTGGTGACTCATTCCTTTAAGTTTTATTTAGCCCTTTTGATCAAGAAGCAGGATGTGTATAATTACTTTGGTTCCAAAGGAATGTCCTGTTCCTCATTACCCATTTCTCTGATGTTTAAAAAATTAAAGTTGAAGATCCTTGGCTTTGTCATCTATTTTGTTGGGGTTTACACAATGAAAACTTAGAGATTTTATCATTTTTTTCTATTTTTAGCTAGCAATCTTTTATTATCTGAAGAACTAATTGTGCTTCTTTCTTCCTCATAATTACTAATTACAATTAAAGAATTTGTTAGTAGTTGTTTTAAGTGGTGACATATTGGGGAAACATTTTTTCTTTCCTTTTTGGATTATTATTATGGACCTAGGAGTTTTTGTAGCTTCTGTCTATCATTGAACTGCATTTTTTCTTTTTTAAAATTGTAAGCTGGATATACCACATTAACTGATTTAAGTGTAGAATTCTGTGACTTTCACATACTTTCTGTGAATTAAGTATGGTCACATTATTATACAACCATCATTACCAGTCTTCTCCAGAGCATTTTAATATTCTCAAAATGAAATTCAGTATCCAGTAACAGTAGCCCCCTTTCCCCCTCAACACTCGCAACCACAATTCTGCGTTTTGTCCATGAATTTTATTTTTCTACATACCTCATATTAGTGAAATCATGTGACACTTGAAAATTTGTCTTTGGTTTATTTCCTTTAGTATGTCCTCAAGGTTCATCCATCTTGTAATATGTGTCAGAATTCCATTCCTTTTTGGCAAATAATATATAGCAGTTTTGGCTTAGGGATTCTAGTGTTTCTTTTTGTTCTTTTTTCCTTAGGTAAGTTCCCGCTGTGAAGAGGAAAACCTTGTAGCCCGATGTCGAACTAGTGCTCAGAACAAGCAGGTGGATGAGAATTCTTTGATTTCAACCAAAGAAGAGCCTCCAGTTCTTGAAAGGGAGGCTCCATTTTTGGAGGGGCCCTTGGCTCAGTCAGAACTTGGAGGTGGACATGCTGAGTTGCCACAGCTAACCTTGTCTGTTCCTGTGGCTCCAGAAGTCTCCCTACGACCTGCCCTTGAGTCTGAGGAATTGCTTGTTAAAACACCAGGTAAGGTGGGGTTGGGGTCTCAGGATGTAAGTGGATATGATTGGAGGCAACAGATTTTTAGTATGTTTTGATGTAAAGCTAACATTTGAACCGTGTACAACAAAGTGCCCATTTTTGTCCTGGGATATTCCTAAAATAGTGGCTACTTTGATATACTTTCTGATCATGAGCTAATTTATGGAACACTCTCAAGAAGACATAATTTAAGAAGTACCTTGGTTGTTCATCATTGTTTTTCACAGTTATTGCTCACTCACCATGTGAATAAACAGGGAGGGATAGGCACTGGACAGTGGTGGAATAAGTACTCGAAATCTGTGCTGTTTATTAGCTCCACCAGTTACTCTGTTACTTAGGAAATTATTTAGTCTCTGAAGTTGTTTTCATATCTATAAAATGGAGATCGTAGTGTAATAAAATGTATAATTTTATATGCCTGAATACACACATAGTAAGGAATTAAACATAAATATTTCCTGTAAGTAAGTTAATTACTGGACGCTTATCTTTTTATCACTTCCCCCCCTCCCCCCATACTAAGGATTGATCCAGGGGTGTTCTACCACTGAGCTACACCCCCAGCCCTTTTATTTTTTCATTTTGAGACAGGGTCTTAGTAAATTGCTCAAGCTGGCCTTGAACTTGAAATTCTCCTGCTTGCAGCCTCCCCAATAATAGGGACTACAGGTGTATGCCACTCTCTCTGGTTCACTTTTATCATTCTTAACACATGTTACCTAGGGAGAGTTAGATATAAATGTATTGTCTCATTTATCTTTTCACTATTGAATATTTTAGTCAGCCCAGATTTGTGAAGAATTCTCTTCTGTTTGAGTTTAAATTTTGGATATAACTTTAACATTCCCAATAGTAGCTTGTGAGGTTTTTCCTTTGAGGAAAGGGGGCAAAAGAATCCTAATTATGCTTATGCTTGTGAGCCAGAATCAAAGTATTTTAATTTGATTTAATTGTTTTTAAAGCCAGTTTTTTGTTTTGTTGTGCTACGACACTCATGCTTTGACTGCATACATATGCAGTGCTGTGCTGGGGTTGGAACCCAGCACCTTACAAATGCTAGGCAAGTGCTCTACCATGAGATACATCTGCAGCCCAAACAGATTTTTTTGGTAGTACCAGGGATTGAACCCAGAGGGACTTTGCCATTTAGTTATAACCCCAACCCTTTTTATTTCATTTTTAGACAGGACCTTTCTAAGTTTCTGAAGGTGGCTTTGAAATTGTAATCCTCTTGCCTCAACCTCCTGAATTGCTGGGATTACAGGTGTAAACAACCACTCCTGGCCCCTATAAAGATTTTTAAAAGAATAGGATAAGCCCTTAAACCTTTCAATTTTTGTGCCAAGTCCTGTTATCATGCTCTTGTAAATAATTCTTATGAACATTGCACTAAAGTAAGTGTCTCTTATTTATTTTGGGGCAGAGCAAAATTTAAATTGTGGTCCATTTTTACTCACAATCCAAGTTTTATTTCACTTCTTCCTCTTTCGTTCTTACCACTAATCAATTGCTGTAAATGCAATTCAAGTCTTTGACATCTCCCTTAGTTCTGTGATTTAAAAACAAAAAATCCACACACAAGAACATCATCACACGAGTTTGTCTCTTCATTGAGAGCTATTTGCTTGTTTATTTTAAGTAAAATTTTAGGGTAAATAAGTTCCTATCCTGCTCCTTCCCATAAAATGCCGAGGAAAACACAATGTTGTGATTCTGTTATACAGATTCTTTTCAAAATTAGCTTGTGCCCAGTTTCTAAATCATTTAATGAAAAAGTATGTGTATTTTAGGAAATTATGAAAGTAAGCGTCAAAGAAAACCAACGAAGAAACTTCTCGAATCCAATGATTTAGACCCTGGATTTATGCCCAAGAAGGGAGACCTTGGCTTTTCTAAAAAGGTATGTTATTTTTGTTAATCCTAAAAAGGTCTTAAACCCAGGAAATATGAAATTTAAAAAAATCACTTTTTATTACTATTTATAATATTGATATACATAATAGAGTAGTACTCTTTATTTGTGATTTTGATTTCCAAAGTTTCAGGTAACTGTGGTCAACTTGTGTTCTGAAATATTAAATGGAAAATTCCAAGAGTATATAATTCATAAGCTTTAATTTGTTCAGAATTCTGAGTAGCATGATAAAATCTTACGCCATTCCACTCTGTACTTTTTGGATATGAATCATCCATTTGTCTAGCATATTCATACTGTGCACTCCTCGTCTGTGGATCACCTGGTAGCCATGTTACCTGATCAGCTATCACAGTATTGTAGTGTTTGTATTCAAGCAACCTTTATTGTACTTAATAATGGCCCCAACATATAAGAGTTGTGACACTAGCAGTTTGGAAATGCTGAAGAGAAGGAAGCTATGAAGTGCTTCGTTTTAAAAGTGAAATGGTGAAAATTCTAGACTTAAGAAAGAAAGACAGAAACTTATGTTGAAGTTGCTGAGATCTTTGGTAAGAATGATTCATCTGTCTGTGAAATCATGAAGAAGAAAGAAGAAATTTATGCTAGTTTTGTTATCACATTACATATTATAGAAGTTACAACCATTTGCGTAAGTGCTTAATTAAGATGGAACAGGCATTAATCTTCTGGGTGGAAGATTTGAAGAAAACTTTTTCTGATTGATGGCCAAGTGTTGTGCCAGAGAGCATTGAACCTAAATGAAGACTTGTTCCACTGATACAAGTGACACCATACCATTTTCTGTCAATAAAGGATGGTCACACAGACTTAGGAATAATTTTGAACTGAAGAATCTAAAAAGTACTAGAGAGGATGTGTCTGTGGATGGAGAAGCTGCTGCCACATTTCCAGCACAGTTGAAGAATCTGAATAGGGAGAAAAGATACCATCAAAAGCTAGCCTTCAATTGCAATGGAAACAGACTTTTCTGGAAGAAGATGTCTAATAGAACCTACATTCATAAAAGTGCAAAGGAGGCACCAGGGCATAGAACATAGGGAAACAGATTAACTCTGGTGAGTATAGTATTAGAAGATATTTGAGAGAGAGAGAGAGACACACACTTACATATATTAAACTTTATTATTATTTTTTCCTTGGCTGTACTGGGTATTGAACTCAGGGCCCTGCACATGGTAGGCAAGCACTCTACCATGGAGACAGCCACATTCCCAGCTCTTTTTGTTGTCAGACAGGGTCTCCCTAAGTTGTTCAGGCCAGCCTTGAACTTGGAATCCTCCTACCTCAGCTTCCCAAGTAGCTGTGATTACAGGGTGTACCACCACACCAAGTGAATTATTTTTTAAATTAGTTATTGTCAATCTTTTTCTATGCATAATTTATATCATTGGTATGTATATGTAGGAGAAAATGCATACATAGTGTGCAGTAGTGTATACTTTCAAGCGTCTATTGAAGGTCTTGTAAATGTGTCCCTATGAATAAGGAAGGACTAATGTACAAGGAAATCATGCAGTGTCAGTAAGCATACATGATCTGTTAGAAATCTGAGAAATCATGTGGCTATGTGTGTGCACTGGCTTAGGAATAATTTTAGATTTTCTTTACAAATGGGAATATTTGAAAAGCTTCTAAAATTGAAAAAAGTTTGTATTTACATTAGTTTTTCCCCCTGGGCTGGAGCTTCTTATCTTACTTGTGTATTACTTTTATCTCTTATGCCACTAGACTACTTATCCTCTTATCCTGTCTGCATAAGACCTGTTTCTGTTATAATACTGGTAGAAATATTCGAAGTTAAGTTTCTGGGTTTGCAGAGGTTTTTTTTGGTTCGGGGGGGATGATTGCCTGGTAATTGAATCAAGGAGCTACACCCTCCATCCCTTTTTACTATTTTTTATTTTGAGACAGAATCTCGCTAAGTTGCTTAAGTCTTACTAAATTGCTGAGGCTGGCCTTGAACTTGTGATCCTCATGCCGCAGCTTCCTGAATCACTAGGATTGTAGGCATGGGCCAAGGTACCTGGCTTCAGAGTTAGATTTTTAGTAGTCAAGAGGCATTAAAAAGTACATGGAAGTAAGAAATTAATTAATTTTATGGTAGGTAATGGCTGAATTCTGATTCCATAAAAAACTTCTGCTACTCCTATAATCCTATTTTAATTCCCTTGTTTTTTTTTATTTTTTTATTTTTTAAAAACATTTATTTCTTAGTTATAGGTGGACAGAATATCTTTATTTTATTTTTATGTGGTGCTGAGGATCGAACCCAGTGCGTCCCGCGTGCTAGGAAGCACGCTACCACTGCACCATAACCCCAGCCCCTAATTCCCTTGTTTTTGTTAGGTATTCACCTATTTGATTTGGTGTTATGAAGTTTATTTGTGTTAGACCTTTTTTTTTTTTAAAATAGCATTATGTCTTTTATTCTTCTCAGTCTTTTGACTTGGTCTTTTTAATTATTGTTAGGTGTATTTCCTGCCCTCTGAATTTCCTCTGCAGTTTGTACAACCTTTAGTGACAATCTCATCTCTTCAGCTCATTGTACTCATTGAACCATATAGTCTAATAATAGTCTGTGATGAATTTACTCCATGGGAATCATTTTGAATGTTTTTGAGGATGAATGTAACGTTTGCATTGAGATGATGTATTTAGTAGTATTGTACAAGGTGAGTCATGAGAGGTTATTGTATTGGAGATGAGATTATTATTATTGCTGGAGATTATTATTGCTGGAGATGAGGTGATAGCAGGTTTCACAGAAGGTAGCAGTTCAAGTTAGTTAAGTGAATTAAAGAGATAAGATCAATTTTTAGTGTTTTTGAAGGTAGGGTACTTAAAATATCATGTTCATTTGTGCAGCCTTACTCTGTCAAATTCCAGTTTCTGATGTAAAGTGTGATGTGTCATGTTGGTTAATATTTTTAAGAACACAGAATGTATAGTATAATTTGTTTATTTAGTTTTAATTTATGTTAGGGAAATGTATCCTATACCTGTTGTTGGTTTTTTATAACATATATATATATATGTTTTAGTTGTAGATGGACACATTATCTTTATTTATTTTTATGTGGTGCTGAGGATTGAACCCAGTGTTTCACGTGCTAGGCAAGCACTATACCACTGAGCTACAATTCCAGCCCTACACCTCTTCTTTTTAAAAATTGAAATATCATTTGCCCTGCTAAAAATATATAGGCTTTAATTGGTCTGTTGGATGGCTTAGAAAATCCTATGTACCATGCAACAACCAACAAAGTATATATAATCTTTATTCATCTCCCTAGAAAATTCATCTTGCCTTTGTGTGTGTGGGTGGGTTCTCTCTCGCATGCAGGGGATTATACTCAGGGCCTCATGACCTTTTGTGACAGGTTCTCACTAAAGGGCCCAAGTGGGCTTGAATTTTTCTTCTTCCTGCATCAGTTGCTCCAAAATTAGTATTACATGTGTGTGCCATCACACTCAACTTCTGTGCTTCTCTTATCAGTCACTTTCTCACTCTTATCTAAGATCTTTCTCTTATTTTTTTTTATCTTGTCTTATTTCTCTAAGATACCACTCTTTATTTCTGTCACTCTAGTTTTGCTTATTTGTGGCTGTCAATATTGCTTTGTTTTATGCCAGCTTCTTTTTTGTTTTATATTTTTAAGCTATTTCCACAATGACATAATGTATTAGTTTTTTTTTTAATATTTATTTTTTAGTTGTAGGTGACAGAATATCTTTATTTTATTTTTATGTGGTGCTGAGGATTGAACCCAGTGCCTTATGCGCGCGAGGCGAGCACGCTACCACTGCGCCATAATCCCAGCCCTAATGTATTAGTTTTTATTGCTAAGTAGAATATATCATTATATGATTATATCACAGTTTGGTTCCCTGTTGTGGTGATACTCATTTGGGTCTTTCTGATGTTTGAGTCATTAATTGAGAGATTAGTGTGTGTTTTCCAAGTCTTTTGATGGACATAAGTTTCATTTGTCTTGATGTAAATATGTAAAAATGGAATTGCTGGAAATTTTTTTTTTTTTTGTACCGGGGATTGAACTCAGAGGTACTCAACCACTGAGCCACATCTCCAGCCCTATTTTGTATTTTGTGTTTTATTTAGAAACAGGATCTCACACTGTTGCTTAGTGCCTTGCTGTTGCTGAGGCTGGGTTTGCCCTCTATTGTCCAGCCTCAGCCAGGCGCTTAGCAACTCAGTGAGACCCTGTCTCTAAATAAAACACAAAATAGGGCTGGGGATGTGGATCCTTGGTCATGTACCTCTGAGTTTAATCCCTGGTACCAAAAAAAAAATCTGCATTCTGAGGCTATTCGTTTTCTTTAGTGGTTTGTTTTCATAAGAAGTAAAATTTAAGATTATCTATTTCTCCCCTCCCCCATTTATGTATAAGACTTTTTTTTTTTTTTGGTACCAGGGATTAAACCAAGGGGCACTTAACCACTGAACCACATCCCCAGCTCTTTTTGTATTTTATTTAGAGACAAGGTCTCACTGAGCTGCTTAGGGCCTCAGCCTCCTGAGCTGCTGGGATTATAGTCATGCACCACCCCGCCTGGCTATGTTTAATACATTTTATGTCCTGTTCAAGAAATCTTGGCCTATGCACTGGACTCAAATATGTTCTTCTTGTGTTTTTTGTTAGAAGTTCTATGGTTCTGGGTTTTACACGCAAATCTTTGTTCTAACTTGAATTCATGAGATGGAGTTTCAGAGTTAAATTTTCCCTCTATATTGATGTCAGATTTGTCAAGAAAATTCTAGATATGCTCTACTTCACTCACTCCTTATTGCTTATTCACTTCTAACCCCCCCCCCCCACCACCACCATTGTGTGTTGTTAGGGATTGAATTTAGGGGCATTCTACTGTTGAGCCACATTCTCAACCCTTTTCATTATTATTTTAGACAGAATCTTGCTAAGTTGCCCATGCTGGCCTCAAACTTGAGATTCTCCTGCCTCAGCCTCCCGAGTTGCTATAATTACAGGAGTGTACCATTGTGCCTGATCTCTTTTTTAACTCTGTCACTGTTAGAATTTTAGTTTTTCTGGCATGGGGATGGACATTAGATTTGACAGTTGAACAAGGGGGTAAAGTAGGATTCTTGTTTTTTCCAGAAGTGTGTGCTACCATCTGACTTAGTTTCATCATTAAGATACTGGTTACTCTCAGATGTATTATGTCATAAGATTAAAGCCACAATTGAGTTCCATTTTAATGGCCATTTAGTGTGACCATTTTTTTTTTCTATAGATGGATTAATCATTAGGTTGGGGAGAGAGTTTATCTGCTGAGGTAGTACATGGCTTAAATACATACTCACCCTAAACTCAGTGTGTAAGTAAAATACCAGCATCTTCCTCACATCTTCCTTACATCTAAGGCACTTAGAATGTTTTGTCTTTTTCATTCTAAGAATAGATTTTTATTCATAACGCATGTAATTTTTATGTGCGTGTGTACTGTCATTTCCATTTTAATTGATAAAATTAATGAAGCTGGAAATGAGACTATTTCTCTTGTTCTTTTGACTATAGTTTGGGAACATTCTGTTTATTTTTTAAAATAATGTTATTGTATTTTTTAATACCTTTATTTTATTTATTTATATTTATGTGGTGCTGAGGATTGAACTTGGTGCCTCACATATGCTAGGCACTGAGCTATAGCCCCAGCCTAAACATTGTTTATTTTCTTGCACAGCTTTTGGGTAAATTTTAAATGATGAACTATAAATTGGTTATATAAATAATACATAGATGCTGTTTTCTTTAAATTATGCAGGTCTGTTTTATGGATCTGTCTAGAAGTCTTCGGTTTTATTTAACTGGATATCTAGTATTTCCCCTCTTCATTTTAATTGATTTGGTCAGACTTTGCTGTACATTGATCAAGAGGAAGTTTGTGTTCTTATGATTTATTAGTTTATTTTAATAATTCTTCACAAATTCACAGCTGCATTTTATCTTGTTTTGTTCTCAAACCTCTGGAAACTTCATAGCAAGAACAACATCTATTGGATTGAACTCAAGGGCACTCCACCATTAAGCCACATCCCTAGCCCTACTTTTGTACTTTATTTAGAGACAGGTTCTCACTGAGTTGCTTAGTGCCTCATCATTGCTGAGGCTGGCTTTGAACTTGTGAAACTTCTGTGTCAGCCTCCTGAGCCACTGGGATTACAGGCATATGCCATGCACCCGGCAGGTTCTTGGTTTTGTGTTTTATTGTTAATATAGGTTAATCTGAATACACTTGTTGTAAAAATATTTTATGTTTCAAAGCTATTTAATACTCAGAGTTCCTGAAGTAAAGAAGTCTCTCTAATGGCTATAAATGCTATTTTAGGAATATGAATTTAAAATATGGTATGGGGTGGAATGGAGCTTGATGAGTGTCTGGATACGTATTACTTTTCTCCCACTTCAGTCAGCAGCATTCTGTATTTGTTTCATAGTATAGAAAGGTTTCCGTAAACTTTTCTTTCTTGCCTTTTTTTAATTTGAAAAGCCTTTCTCCATGAAGTTTTCTATGCAACCCTTTGCTATTACTATTGTATTCTTTGCCAGAAACAGCCAGGATCTGATATCTAGGACATGAGACAATTCAGATTTGGGCATATAAGGTAAAGTGTTTATGTTGCATTCCTTGATAAATCATGTTGCTTTTTACTTATTTATAGTGTTATGAAGCTGGTCACTTTGAGAATGGCATTTCTAATTCATGTCCTGCATCTCATTTAAAAGAGTTTGTTGGAGGTAAGTATTTTTGAAATTTAGAAAATGAAATGTGGAAGTAAGATTGAAGCACTTGTTGATTAGAAAAAATGTTCCAAATTTAAGTTTTGAAATTCCTGTGCCCAAAATGTGCTTCTTGAAATTTTCAATGAAACTATTAAGATTCTGTAGTTGTTTTCACGCTTTCCATTGTTACCAATTAAATGAAGTTATATTTTGAGCAACTAAATATTTGGAACAATAGAGAAAAAATTCTCTCCATTTTTTACTTATTTGTCTACCTTGCATCATTAATTCTTGTCTTTGAATTTTCTTTTCTTTTTTTCCTTTATTTTGTACTAGGCATTAGACCCAGGGGAGCTTTAACACTGAGTTACATCTCGAGAACTCTTTGTTTTACATTTTGAGACAGCGTCTCACTAAGTTGCACAGGCTGTCCTTGAACTTGTGATTCTCCTGCCTCAGTCTTAACTTACTAGGTGTACAGGTTTATGACATTGTGCCCAGGACATAATTAACTTTATATTTGTGTAAAGTAGCAGTGGAATCCAAGTTGAGCAGGAGACCACATATCATCTAGGCCAGGCTTTTACAAATTGTGTTAGTATTTTAAATCATATCAATGATCTTTGGTATATGCTTGAATAAGAGAGCATACCTTTGAACCAATTCCATTGTGGTTTTCTCTTATGGACTTTGGAATCTTCCAAAAGATTTCAGAAGCTATCTTCTGGAACTTGTACTTGGTGGTGGTGGTGGTTTACCCAGTATGGACAGCTCTTCATGCAGATAGAATATTCATAAATCGAGGATGTACTTTCCAAATATCTTTGGTTGGACTGTTAATTCTAATTTGTCTAAACTATTACAAAGAGGATATTTTCGATATCATTTTTGTTTCATAGATAAAACATTAAGATGCATGAGGTTGCAGGGTCAGGGAACTAAATCCACATCAAATTCATTGGGACTTTACTATCTCGATATGCATCCCAGATTTTGTCAGTTCTTTCTGCCATTTTGATCATTTGTATGCCTAAGAATTTATGATTAGTATCATTCTTGAAATATTATCCCAGATTTAAACATACTATACCTCATGTGATCTGCCAACAGAATATCATGTGATGATTTTTATTTCATGTGATCTTTGATGGACATATCTTTTAATATGTCCCTTCACTATTAAATTGTTAACATATTGAAATATATTAGTTTATTTTAATCATGTTGAAATATATTAGTTTATTTTAATCATGTAGAAATATATTAGTTTATTTTAATCATGTAGGTAATTATAATTCCATTGCTTGGTCCTTTTTTTTTTTTGCCTTTCTTTTTTGCTTGCTCTTAAAGTGCTTTCAAAATAATGTCTGTTGTTTTCCTCTGCTTTATGTTTCAGTTTTTTTGTAAAACATGTAGTGTGAAGTTCATCTTTTGTAATTTCATCTAACTATTCCATCTTGTAAGAATTTTGAGCTCAGGGCCTCAGGGAATATATATCTTAGTGGTAGTGCATTTGCCTAGCATGTGTGAGTTCCTGGGTTCTAACCCTAGCACTGCAAAAAGAAAAATATATTTAAAGAACTAATCTTTATGCTGCATCATAATAACTCTTCTTTTAATCTTAGGTAGTTAACAGCTTTTCCATCTAAATCAGGCAGTCAAAACAGATGACACTGAAGTAGTCTTTGAACCAAAGTCTAGCATTCATATTGATAACTAACATAAATATTCTGGAAAATTTTAAAAATACTTCTCTAGATTCCTTTTGGTGTTTCAGTGAAAAGAAGCTGAAACGTGTATACTGGAAAATGAGGGAGGAACTAGTATTTCTTTTTGTAAATATGCCAGATGAGATTGTGCATTCATTTTATACTTTGGATGTTAAAGGTTATCCTACCACTGAGTATCTTAATTTAAGTCACTAAATGTATTGTGAGATCTTTCCCTATCCTCTAAGCCAAATCATATATATGTCCATCTTAATTTACTCAAAAGCATGTGTTGATAAAATTTGTTGTCTCTAATATTGAGGTGTAGGAATTAGTATCTTTTCCTGATTAGTAAATGGACTTTTTCCTCTATGGGATGTGAAAATCCTTAGAGGAACTAGAAAGTGTCATTTCAGTTTTGTAAAGTGAAATTGCTTTAATAACCTGTACATTTATTACTTAATCTATGTAAGTCAGTATTTACATGTAGCTATTTCCCAAGCTAGTTGTGTAGTTATAGATAAGTTTGTTTTCTTCTTTTCTCGTGTTTTTTCTCACCTGTGAATCTAGATTGTTCAGTGAGTTTTAAAGTTGGTATTTACTCTAACCTACCATAGTTGTCCGAGGTCTCTTTATGTAAGATAGTAGTTCCTTAACGTGTGTGTGATTAGCCATTAGGTAACGTTTGTTTTCCTGTCATAGGTACTAACAAGATATTTGATAAACCAAGGAAGCGAAAACGACAGAGGCATGTAACAACCAAGGTGCAGTGTAAAAAAGTGAAAAATGATGACTCATCAAAAGAAACTCCAAACTCAGAGGTATTACTCAGTTCCTGATCTTTTGCCATTGTGAAGAGAAGCTACTTTTCACAGTAGAGGCCACATCCCTCTCCCTCAAGTTTACTTAAGAATAATAGTTGATTGAAATGGCTAATAGGCGTAAGGGATCCTGATCCTAGGATAGCCTCATCCTGGTAAATTAAGAATATGACCTTTTAGAAATACCATGTCCTGTGCTGTAGGCAGTAGATAAAATATATAACTGTTTTCTTACTAAGTAAATTCACTCTAAAACCAGAGAGCATAATATCAAGTAACCATATGATATAAGTGAACTTAGATAATGCCCTTTAGAAGTTGAGACTGCTGCTATTAAGGAGAAAATTACTTATTTCTTGACCATCAGTTGCTCAATATGGGGATAATATTTATTAAAATTTCCTCTCAAGAAACAAAGATAGGTCTGAGTATATAGCTCAGTGGTAGAGTGATTGCCCAGCATGCATGACATGCTGGGTTCCACTGCAAAGAAACAAACATAGATTTAAAACCTTTTCCTTGCAGAGCCTCCATGCAGTCATTGATGCTAACTGGCTTTCCAACTTAAATTTAAAGAGAATTAGAACCAGTTAGGTCAGCATCACATATTATGATGCAGAGTATTTCTTTCCAGGACAATTTGAAGAGAATGCCCAAGGGGGGCATTATTTAGGAAACACTGATCTTGGAAGGACAAATAAGTAATCAAATAAACTTAAGAATGTTTTCTCTCCCTTAGTGAAACCTTTAAATGGAACAGCTCAAAAAGTTCCAGTGGAACAGCCTCAGAGCAGTTAGTGGCAGGGCATGAGGCGCCCACTACCCGCCCAATCACAGCAGGGTTAGAACTAACATTGCATGCAGTCCGCCCGCGTGATTGGCTGAACATCTGTAAGTGCTTAATGGCTAGACAAATAGCAGCCCAGAGGGAGGGGGTCAGATGGAGGAGACATCAATAATACAGGTATGGAATATTATTTTTTCTCTGCAAGGGAGAACTGATGACTCACAGGACGGATGCAAGCCCCAAGGAGACTGTTGAGGAGGGTGTAGAACATGATTCTGGAATGTCTGCATCTAAAAAAATGCAGGGTGAACGAGGTGGAGGAGCTGCACTCAAGGAGAATGTTTGCCAGGTATAGAATGTTTACCCACTTATGTTTTCTTTGCATGATTATTTTAAGATAACCCCTTCCTGGAGCTGGGGTTGTGGCTCAGTGGTAGAGCACTTGCCTAGCATGTGTGAGGCACTGTGTTTGATCCTCAGGCCACATATAAATAAAATAAAGGTCCACTGACAACTAAAAAAAATTTTTTTTTTTAAAAAAAAGATAACCCCTTCCTATCTCTGAATGACCTTATTGTGGTTAGAAAAAATGATTTTGGATGATTCCAGTGCAGTTACCTTAAGGCTGTAACTCTTTTCTCTTTGACAAAAAGAGAAAGGAAGAGAAATAAAATAGTTCAGTGTTCACCACCTGTCCCTGTGGCCCATGAGTGTATGTACTTCAGCAGGTCTGAGATAAAGAATGTGAAACATAATTTTCTTGTGGTGAAACTTGTCATAGTGTGGGCATCTTAGGGTTTTTAAGGAATTTTTCCAGGGACTATTTGAGCTTTTTTTCTAAGTGGTGGCTTTGAAAAAACACCTATATTTTCCCATTTATTTAATAGATACTTATACATTATTACTACTTATCAAGTCTTATTCTAAACACTTTATAAATATTTCATCATTTAGTCATATGACATAGTAATCTCATAAGATTGAGTTCTTATACCCATGTTGCAAATAAGGAAACAAAAACTACAGGGAGCCTCTATAGCTTGCATGTAGTCACACACTGAAGATTAGAGGTCTAATCATTGTGGTGTAGATCCGCTCTGAGATGTGACTCCACCTTATTGTTTAAGAGCCTTATCTAACTTTGGGATTCATCAGTTGAACATATGCTTTAGGTGTGTTGTCGTTTTATAGTGTTAAGGATCTGTTGACCCATATTCTGAAAATGTCTTAATATTTGATTTATTTAATTGCCCCCTGTACTGGGGATTGAAACACAACCCCAGCCCTTTTTATTTTATTTTGAGACAGGGTTTTGTTAAGTTGCTGAGGCTGGCCTTAAACTTGCCTTTTCTCTTGTATCACTAGGATTATAGGTGAGACTTAATTATGCATTGCTCAAATTAAATACACACACACATATATTTAATTTGAATCGAAACAACTTAAATATAAACCCAGACTCAGTATAAGTTACTATAACCATTACAATTTTATCCCAGTCTTTTTGCCTATTCACTTCCCTGTTATATAAAGAATGCTTCATCATATTTGGACCAGCTCCCAAACACAGCGTTAATCCTCAAGGACAGTTATCTTCATTATTTATTGGAGCAAGACAAGTCAGAGTGTAAATATGTTTTGCAAAGATGATCAGAAATAAAAGCGGTGTGCCTGTGTGGTCCTGGACTGTTGGGATCAGTGTTTGTGTAAATTTGATGTTGTGATTCAATAATTTACTTATTAGCACCCGCTTTCAGTCTCGAATATCCCAATATAAAAAGAAAAACTACATGGATTAGTTCATAACATTTAGTTAATTTTAAAAATATTCACTTTATGCTGTAATTGAAGATTTCTTAATTTAAGCCATTTGTTTATAGAAAAATTGATGTCATTGGCACTTTGAATATATAAAGCAGAACATTATCATATGGCGGTTTTGAATTTGTGTGTGTGAGTGAGTGGTGGATAATTGGAGCGTCAAACATGTGAAAACAACACAGGCTAAAGGTTGTTAAGGCTCTAGGGACCCCTCTCAGTCTCAGGCTGCCTCTGTAGCCTTGCTTCCCAAAGCTTTCCTATTCGTTTGTTTCTAATTTGATTTCCGTAACTGGCCAAAACCTGTTCTGTTTCTTCGTGTTTTTTTTTTTTTTTTTTTTTTTTCCCTCATCTGTTTATTTTTCATGGTTATGGGGATTGAACTCTAGGGCAGTGTACCACTGAGTTATAGACCCAGCCCTTTTTATTTTTTATTAAGAGATAGAGTCTTGCCGGACGCGGTGGCGCAAGTCTGTAATCCCAGTACTTAGGGAGGCTGAGACAGGAGAATCGCGAGTTCAAAGCCAGCCTCAGCAATGGCGAGGCGCTAAGCAACTCAGTGAGACCCTGTCTCTACATAAAACACAAAATAGGGCTGGGGATGAGGCTCAGTGGTTGAATGCCCCTGAGTTCAATCTCCAGTACCAAAA
>PVHX01003737.1:16818-62687 GCA_004024805.1 Geosciurus inauris | reverse complement strand
GAGAGAGTCTTGCTAAGTTGTAGAAGCCAGTCTTAAATTTGGAATCCTCTTGCCTTCGCCTCCCAAGTAGCAGGGATTACAGGCATGTGCCCTTGTGCTTGGCATCTTTTATTTATTTCTTAAAAAGAGAACTTGCTTAGTCACTTTACCCCTTTCTTCCTAATGTAAGTATACTTAGCCCTCAGTTTTTGGGAGTTTCACTTCTGTAGATTTACCAAATTGTGCATGGAACATATTTGGAGAATAAGAAATGTTATAGCACTCCTGATATGTACTGTGTAGTTAGTTCAGCCTATAATGGTTGGGTCTGTACTGAACATATATACTTTTCTCCTTGTCATTATTCCCTTAACAATATAATATAAGAAATATTTATATAGGTATTATAAATAATAATGTAAAATTTCAATAAAATATATGGGAAGGATTGTATAGGTTATGTGCAAATTCTATATGCCATTTTACATAAGTCTTTTTTTTTTTTTTTTTCCCCTGTTTTGTTTTTTGCATTGGGGATTGAACCCAGGATGTTGTACCACTGACCTACATCCCCAGCCCTTTTTATTTTTTATTTTGAGACAAGGTGCCCAGACTGGCCTTGAACTTTTAATCTTCCTGCCTTAGCCTCTCGAGTTGCTGGGATTATAGGTATGTGCCACCACACCTGGCTATGAAGGTGTTGATCATCCACAGATTTTGGAATCTATGGGTAGTCTGATTGATTGTATAAGGCTCATTCATTCATTTATTTTTGGCTCATCACTATGGGGATGTAAATCAGGGTTTTAAAGTCTTAAAAGTAACGAATGTTGGGAACTTGCAGTTTTCCCAACTCTTACATTGTATTTATACTGACAGGTATGGGTCCTCATTTCCCAAGCCATTGCTCTAAGTGACAACCTATCACTTAGTTCTTCTCAGAATGTGATCTCTCTGAGGTGGTTCTAGATGTGTCTGAAAGGGCTGTTCAGATATTGCAAGGATCTCAATCTCAGTAAATCTCACCCCCCCACTCCCTCCCACCCCCCAGTTGGGGATTGAACCTAGGGCCTCACACATGCCAGGCCAACACTCTACCACTGAGTCTCTTCTCCAGTCCACTAGGATCTCTTTTTGTACAATTCACGACCCATGTCTAGCTGTTCAGTATTGTTCACTTGCTTAAACTACTACAGTAGCCTTCTGCTTTGTCTCTTTGTTCTTACCTTTTTACTCTTCAATTCATTTTTCACATAACAACCAGGGGATGTTTTTAAAAAATGAAGACTTGATTTCAGGCTTTTCTTTGGTAGTGCTCTGCAGTGGTACACATTTGCAGTTAGAATAAACTCTATAATAGGTCCTTGTCTTTCTTATACCTCACTTCCTGCCACTTGTAACCTGTTTTTCACTTTCGTTCAGTGACAGTGGCTTTCTTTGTGATTCCCATATGCACCATGGGTTTTTTTTCTGTCTGTGGACTTGTGTATTTGCAGTGGTCCTGGGCCTTATGTCAGATATTCACATGACTGACTTGTCATTCATAGGCCAGTAGGAGAGGCCATCCCTACTAATCACCAAAGTAGTTATTGGAATCCGTATGTAATGCTAGTAATTATCTTATATCTTTCTTGTTTAAATTGTTCGCTTGTTATCTTTTGTCCCCATAATATAAGATGTATATGAGCCAGGAACCTTGTGGTACCTGGCTACATAGGAAGTAATTATTAAATGATGGTCAAATTAATGATGAAATTTCCTATTGTTGTTTTCCCAAACTATGAGGGTCTTTCTTTAGGGGTTTTCTCAAAATTTTCCTATAGACAGATCTGTTTTCTTTCCCTTAACAGAACTGTGAGAAACTGGGTGAGCTGCTCTTATGTGAGGCTCAGTGCTGTGGGGCTTTCCATCTGGAGTGCCTTGGCTTAACTGAGATGCCGAGAGGAAAATTTATCTGCAATGAATGTCGCACAGGTAAATCAGATATAGAAGAGTCTTTTTCCAAAGAAGTTTTGAGTTTTAAGTTTCTTGGGGGAAATAAAATGTATTGGAGACAACATTTTGTGGCAGAGGGCTGCTCACAACACATACATAAATACGTGCTTTGTTGATGCTCCTCTCAGAAAAGCATACCAGGTAAATAGTAAGTGAAGAGCTTCATACCATACAAAAAGGTTTATAATGGAAATGTATTTTAAATACATTATGAACAAAGATGAGCTAAATCCACAGAGGAAGATACGTAAGTGTAGTTTTGAGTGAGAAAGATTGCTGGGTCTTGTGGTGTATCCCTGTAATCTCTGCAATTTGGGAGGCCGAGGCAGGAGAATCACAGCTTCAAGGCCACCCTCAGCAACTTAGTGAGGCCAAGACCCTGTCTCAAAAAGCAAAAAGGGCTGAGGATATAGCTTAATGGTAAAGCACCCCTGGGTTCAATCCTCAGTACCAGAAGAGAAAGGGGGGGAGGGGAGAGAGAATGAAATATGTGAGAGAAGAACAAAGGCACAAGGTCTAGTATTGAAAGTGCCTGAAATACTTGGGGAGTTGGTGTATATGCCTGTGTTTTTAAAGGTTAAGTAAGATATTTTAATTCAGAGGTGTAGTTAACCAGGAGAACTTCTGGGTTACTAATGATATTTTCTGTTTCTTAATCCGGGTGTTGATTGTGTACACATATTCACTTCGTGAAAATTTATCAGCTGTACACTTAAATATGTGTGCACTTTTCTGTGCATGTGTTGTACAATAATAGAAATGTTTGCCAATAAAAGAAAAAGATTATTTGGAATAGTTATTACATAAATATTGTTTCTGAAAAAGAGAGTGTTCAGCTGAGATCAGCCTGTAGAATAGTTTATAAGCTATGCTAAAAAAAAGTTCTCTTTATTCAGCATGATATTTAGATATTATAGCATTTAGGCAGTGAAGAAATGAGTATAAATTTTATATTTACAAATCATTGAGGCCCTCTGAGGCCTCTTCAAATGAAGCTGTCCAAAGAGAAAGCATCCGTGGAGTGAGATAGGAACCAATGATACTACCTGAGAATATAGAATTACATGGAGGGTGAGGAGGAGCTAGTCAGTATCTGTTAAACCACAGTGGGGTGTCATCAGTAGGGGTAGATTTGACAAAGACATCCAGGAGATTTTGGAGTAAAAAGAGGCTTTTGTATTTGGCAGTGAGAAAAATACTTGACTTTTTGCCAGAGGCAGCCACTCTACAGCATGTTGAAAGGTCAATGGGAGGCAGTCTGTATTACTTTTTTTTGGGTACCAGGGATTGAACTCAGGGGTACTTGACCACTGATCCACATCCCCAGCCCTATTTTGTGTTTTCTGTAGAGACAGGGTCTCACTGAGTTGCTTAGCACCTCGCCGTTGCTGAGGCTGGCTTTGAACTCAGGATTCTCCTGTCTCAGCCTCCCAAAGTGCTGGGATTACAGGCTTGCACCACCGCGCCTGGCTGTATTACTTCTTACAGAAGTGTGACTTCAGTTGAAAGGAATGTAGTACCCGAAGGGAGGACATTACAGGGTCCTATACTATCTTGAGTGTGGGATGAGGGCTATAATGTAGTGTAGCAAAATTCCACAGTAGGAAAGGAAATAATGGTAGAACGCAGCCACAGAGAAAGGAAGGTAGGAACAAAATTGGAATGTATCATGGAGTTGTGGGGCTCAAGGAAGAAGCCGAAGAAGTTATTTCATGGCTTGGCAAGAATGATGGGAAAGGTAATTTGAAGGGTAGAGAAACTTTATAGTATTCCCAGTGGGACACAATCAGTAATCTCATATCTTTGGATAGATGAGCTATGTCAAATTGAGGAGCCAATCAGTTTGGGGTAAATATTTCACTTCTTTCCTTCCTTCCTTCCTTCCCTTCCTTCCCTTCCTTTCTTCCCTCCCTTCCCTCCCCTTCCTTTCCTGCCTTTCCTGCCTTTCCTCCCTCCCTTCCCTCCCCTTCCTTCCTTTCCTCTCCTCCCTCCCCTTCCTTCCCTTTCTCCCTTCCCTCCCTCCCTTTTTTCCCTCCCTTCCTTCCTTTAATTGAACTCAGGGCTCTTGACCACTGAGCCACATCCCCAGCCCTATTTTGTGTTTTATGTAGAGACAGGGTCTCACTGAGTTGCTTAGCGCCTCGCAGTTGCTGAGGCTGGCTTTGAACTCACAATTCTCCTGTCTCAGCCTCCCTAAGGGCTGGGATTATAGGCTTGCATCACCGCGCCTGGCAACTATTTCATTTTCTTACAGTCACTCAGCAATGTGGGAACAAAAGTTGGAAGATAAGATTGTTGGGGCTTTCATCATTATGGGAAATAGTGTCACCCAGTCCTATTAATTAAATTTAGAACAATTGTTTAGATGTGTGCATACTTTTCCTAATCTTAGAAAAGTCTTCTTGCCAGCTGGGCGTGGTGGCACACACCTGTAATCCCAGCACTTAGGGAGACTGAGACAGGAGAATTGCGAGCTCAAAGCCAGCCTCAGCAACGGTGAGGTGCTAAGCAATTCAGTGAGACCCTGTCTCTAAATAAAACACAGAATAGGGCTGGGGATGTGGCTCAGTGGTCGAGTACCACTGAGTTCAATTCCTGGTACCAAAACAAAAAAAAAAAGGTCTTCTTGTCCTTTGTATCAATAATCCAGCTTTGTTTGTTTGTCTTACTATCTTTCTCATGGTGTTGTAGTCTCTGAACAGGTTGATTTAACATAAACTTATTTATCTTTATTGAATTTCATCAAAATGAAATGAAACCCTATATAGTCACATCTGGCTTAGCATATCTTTGAGACTTCTGTATTAATGAGTATATCATTAGTTCATTCTCTGTTAAAACAGTTCTGTTGAGGTATAATTGCACAAAAAGATCATGTATTCAAAATGTATGATTTGATAAGTTATGATATGTGTATATATATTTGTAAATATGCATGTGCCTCTGAAACATAACTCAGCATTATCATTTTGAGATTCTAAAATGTTGTGTATCTTGATAGTCCATTTCTTTTTATGGCTGATTAGTGTTTCATTGTGTGTATTTACTACAGTTTGTAGTAGTTGATCAATTGATCAGTTGATCAATTCATCTATGTGATGGATATTTGAGTTGTATACAGTTTGGGTTATCACAGATTAAACTGCCATGAACATTCAAGTCTTAGTTTGGACACATTTTCTTTTCTCCTGTGTCAATACCAAAGAGTAGAATGCCTGGATCATATGATAGTGGTATTTTAACTTTTTAAGAAACCGTCAAATTGTTTTCTAAGGATTGCAGCATTTTACATTTTTATTAGCAATTTATTTTAGCATTCTGAAGGTATGTTGTTACACCTTTGAGATTTTAATTTGTATTCTTCTAACTAATGAGGTTGTAGCTCTTTTAATGTGCTTATTTGACATCAGGTTCTTTGATGAGGGCTGGTATAGTGTTTGCCAAGCACACAGGGACCTCGGTTTGACCCCCAGCAAAACTCCCTGCCCATCCCCCAGCCCAAAGTAATTGTCTATTCAAACTTTGGGGGGTTTCTTACTCTCGAGTTTTAGGGCTTTTTTCCCCCTAATATATTCTGAACACTAATCTTCTGTCAAATATATACTTTTCAAGATAGTCTCCCAATCTATAGCTTACTTTTTTTTTTAATTGTAATTTTAATTTTCTTGGCAGTGCTAGGGGTTGAACTCGGCCTAGCACATGCTAGGCAAACACTCTCCCATTGAGGTACATCCCCAGCCCTATATTTTTTAGCACATGTGCATGTTTGTGTGTGTATGCATATGCATGCCTCATCCATTGAGGTACATCCCCATCCATCATTATATGTATATATACATACATGTATATATAATGCATATATTTATATATATATATAATGCATATATTGTATAATGATTGAATCAGAATAATTAGCACATTTTTCACCTTAATCAGTCATTGTGTCTTTGTAATAGAAGGTCACCCTTCTGTGTAAGTGAACATCAGAATTTTTTCCCTCCTATTTAATTATATGGTTTTGTTTATTTCGGAACTATTTCTGGCCGTTTCTCATCTTCCCTCTTCTAGACTTTTTCCGTTATCTGATAACTGCGGTTCTATTCTCTACTTTTTAAGGGTAGCTTGTTTAGATTCTATAGTTGATGTGCAATATTTGTCAATCTTTGTCTAGATTCTTTAAGTTAATATCTTCCACGTCCATCCATGTTGTCCTTTTTAATGTCTCAATTGTGTATATATACTACATTTTCCTTATCCATTCATTTGTGAATGGGCATATAGGTTGATTCCCTATTTTGACTATTGTATATAGCATTGCAATAATGACACAGTGGCACTTGTCTGTAATCCAAACAACTCCAGAGGCCAAGGCAGGAAGATCCAAGTTCAAGGCTACCATTGATAACTTAGCAAGAGCCTGTCTCAAGGCTGGAGATGCAGCTCAGAGGTAGAGCGCCCCTAGGTTCAGTCCTCATTTCCAAGACATTTAAAAGAAAAAAATAAATGTGTTCCAGTAAACAGAGAAGGGCAGATATCTCTTTACATACTGATTTTATTTCCTTTGGATGTCTTACAGGGGAATTATGGGATCATATATTCTATGTTTAATCTTTTTATTTTATTTTTTAAAATTTTTTAATTGTATGACTGTGGATGTAGTTCAGTTGGTAGAGTGTTTGCCTTGCGTGCACTAAGCCCTGGGTTCAAGCCCCAGCGCCACCCCCCGCCCCTCAAAATAAATAAGTTGTAGATGGACACAGTAACTATTTTTATCATGGTGCTGAGGATCCAACCTGTTGTCTCACACATGCTAGGTGAGTACTCTACCACTGAGCTACAACCCCTGCCCCATGTTTAATCTTTTGAGAAGTCTCCATAATGTTTTTTTATAATTTACATTTCCATCAGCTGTGTATAAAGTTTTTTTTTTTTCTTCACATCCTTGCCAACATTTATCCTTTTGTCTTTTGTCCTTTTCCCCCCTCCTGTGCTGGAGATTGAACCCAGGACCTCATATATGTTAGACTAGTACTCTACCACTGAGCCTTTCCTCTTGCCTTTAATAACAGCCATTCTAGCATGTGAAAAGTTTTGTCATTGTGGCTTTGATTTGTACTTTCCTGAGGCTTAGATCTATTGCCCTTTTTTCAGATGCATTTTTTGTCTTTTTCTATTGAATTGTTTTATTCTGGATAGTAACACTGTTAGATATATAGTTAGCAGATATTTTCTTCCAGTAATTAGGTTGCTTCTTTACTCTGTTGACTATTTCCTTTGCTGCGTAGAAGCCTTTTAGTTTAATAGTCTGTTTTTGCATTTTTTGCCTGTGGTGTTGGGGGTTATACCCAATATGTCCTTGCTCAGTCCAATGTCTAATTTCTTCTATAGTTTAGATTTAATATTTAAAATTTTAGTCCACTTTGAGTTGACTTTTGTATATGGTAAGTGATAGGGGTTTAGTTTCATTTTTTGGCATGTAAATATCTAATTTTTCAATACCATTTATCAAAGATACTTTCCTTGATGCATTATCTGTACCCTTTATCAATAACTGTTTGCTATAAATATTTTATTTCTGGAATTTCTATTCTGTTTAATTTTCCATGAATCTGTTTTTATGTAAATATACTGCTGAAGTCCTATTAATCTGTCTCCAGCTTGGTTCTTTTTGCTCAATTGTTTTGACTGTTCAGGATCTTTTGTAGATTCATGCACACTTGAGGATTATTTTTTCCACTTCTTTTCTGTTAAGAATGACATTGAGGGGCTGGGGCTGTAGCTCAGTGGTAGAGCGCTTGCCTAGCATGCGTGAGGCACTGGGTTCGATCCTCAGCACCACATATAAATAACAAATGAATAAAATAAAGATTCATCAACAAATAAAAGATATTTAAAAAAAAAAAAAAAAAAAGAATGACATTGAGGGGCTGGGATTGTAGCTCAGCGGTAGAGCGCTTGCCTCGCATGCGTGAGGACCTGGGTTCGATCCTCAGCACCATATACAAAGCAATCAAATAAAGACATTGTGTTCATCCATTAAAAAAAAAAAAAAAGAATGACATTGATATTTTAACAGAGTTTGCATTGAATCTATAGACCACTTTCAGTTATGTGAGCATTTTAGCAATATTTATTATTTTCAGTCTATGAAAGTGGGTTGTATTTTCATTTATTTGTGTTCTCTTCAGTTCTTTTGTCAGTGTTTTGTTTTTAGTATAGAGACCATTCATTTCTTTAGTTAAATGAAATCCTAGGTGTCTGGTTTCTGGTAATAATTATAAATGGAATTGATTTCTTAATCTCCTTTTTGGATAATTCTCTATCAACATATGAGAATTAATATATTATGATTATTTTATGTTAATGTTGTGTTTTGCAACTTTACTGATTTTGTTCATTCTAACAGTTTTAGGGTGGAATCTTTAGGGTTTTCTATATGTAAGATCGTGTGGTTGATCAATGGGCAGCTTGGCTTGGTGATTTATTGGGATGCCTTTGATTAGAGCAGGTTTTGAATTTTGATAATGTATAGTTTATCAATTTGCTCCTTTTATAGCCTGTTTTTTGTTGTTATATCTAAGAAATTTTGCTTAATTTGGTATCACAGTTTTTTCTTCTACATTATCTTCTGAGAATTTTATAGTTTTAGGCTTCACTTTAAGGTTTCTGATCTGTTTTGAATGTTTTATGTGGTATGAAGTACAGAGTGCCTCCCTTGCTGTCCATAATGGGGATTGAACTGAGACCCTTGCATATGCTAGGCAAGCAGTCTACCACTGAGCTACATCCCAGTCCTGGAAATTTTTTTTTTTTAAATATTTTTTTGTTGTAGATGGACACGATATCTTTATTTTATTTACTTAATTTTTATGTGGTGCTGAGGATCGAACCCAGTGCCTCATGCATGAGAGGCAGGCACTCTACCACTGAGCCACAATCCCAGCCCCCCAGTCCTGGAAATTTTTAAATTATTATTTTTTATTATTATTAAGGTTTTTTGTTTTGCTTTTTTTCCCCCCAGTGCTTGGATTGAACTGAGGGCCACTCTACTGTTGAGCTATACCTTCAACTCTTTAATTTTAATTTTATTTTGAGACAGGGTCTAAGTCACCCAGGCTGTCCTCTAACTTTGAGGTTGTCCATAACTCAGCTTCCCCATTGGCTGGAGAATTACAGACATGTCTAATTTACCAGCAAGAGAGCTTTTTGGGGGGGAGGGGGTACAAGAGTTTGAACCTAGGGGTGCCTTAACACTGAACTACATCTTCAACACTTTTTTTTTTTTGGTACCCGGGATTGAGCTCAGGGGTGGGGTACTCGACCACAGTACCACATCCTCAGCCCTGTTTTGTGTTTTATTTAGAAACAGGGTCTCACTGAGTTGCCTATCATCTCAGCCTCTCAAAGTGCTGGGATTACAAGCGCGCACCACCACTCCTGGCTCATCTTCAGCACTTTTTTTTTTTTTTTTTGGTACTGGAGATTGAACTCAGGGGCACTCAACCACTGAGCCACATCCCCAGCCCTGTTTTGTGTTTTATGTAGAGATAAGGGTTTCACTGAGTTGTTTAGCACCTTTCCATTGCTGAGGCTGGCTTTGAACTCACAATTCTCCTGTCTCAGCCTCCCTAAATGCTGGGATTACAGGCTTGCGCCACTGCGCCCAGTTTATCTTCAGCAGTTTTAATGTGTTATTTTGAGACAGGATCTTGCTAAGTTGCCGAGACCAATCTTGAACTTATGATCCTCCTGCCTTACCTTTCCTAGTCACTGAGATTACAGACCTGTGCCACCACACCCCACAAAAGGCTGTTTTTGAGAATTGAAATTTTTGCTCATTGTAGTAAAAATGGTAGAGTAAGAAGACAGTCACCTTTTTAAAAAATATTTTAAAAATACTTTTTATTTGTTGATGGACCTATATTTTATTTACTTGTATGTGGTGTTGAGAATTGAACCCAGTGCCTCATACATGCTAGGCAAGCACTCTTCCACTGAGCTACAACCCCTGCCCAAGAGAGTCACTTCTTATTGCTTGTGGCACATCCTACTTTTACTGCAGTAGGGCAACTACAC
Source organism: Geosciurus inauris (assembly GCA_004024805.1). Lineage (NCBI taxonomy): Eukaryota > Metazoa > Chordata > Mammalia > Rodentia > Sciuridae > Geosciurus > Geosciurus inauris. Next base: position 52,637 of record PVHX01003737.1, on the reverse strand, counting down.
TGTTGTATAGATTGCTGACACTCTTTAGTATCAGGCAATGGTATGCTTGCTTACAAATACATATTTAAAACTTTTTCCTAAAATTTTTATTAGCTGTATGATCTCAGTTGTTTGTACATGAGGTGGGTGATTTGAATAATCTATTGCAGAAAGCGACAGTGGCAGGATTTTTATTCAGGTAGTTCTGCCTCTTAAGCTTAGACTCTTTCGTTCCATTGCACTTAACTATGCTATGTTCCAGAGAGAGAGAGAGCATCCTTTAAAAAAAAAAAAAAAATCTTATGTATGACTGCGTATATGTTGTGATTCTATACAACTTACAACTAGAGAATTGGTATGTTATCCTCTATTTATGTACATTGAATCAATTTACACTGTTAACATGTAAGCCTAAATAAAACAAAACAAAACAAAATCAACTTTTTTTAAAAAATATTTTTTAGTTGTCATTGGACCTTTATTTTATTTATTTATGTGTGGTGCTGAGAATTGAACCCACTGCCTCATACATGCTAAGCAAGTGCTCTACCACTGAGCCATAACCCCAGCCCCAAATCAACTTTTTATTATAGAAATCTTTAGACAGGGACTGGGATTGTAGCTCAGCGGTAGAGCGCTTGCCTTGCATGCGTGAGGCCCTGGGTTCAATCCTCGGTACCACATATAAAGCAATAAAATAAAGACATTGTGTCCATTCACAACTAAAAAAAAAAAAGGAAAAGAAAAGAAAAAGAAATCTTTAGACAGTCACATAAGATAGAACAGTATAAGAAATCTACATGTATTCATTATTTAGTTTCAGTAGTCATCAACTTTCTGCCTTATTTTCCCTATATATTTCAGATTTCTACCATATAGAAGTATAACTACATTTTTGGAAGGTGAATGGGAGGTGGAGACTACTGGGGATTGAACCACTGACCCACATCCCTAGCTCTATTTTTTTTAATTTAATATTTTAAAATTCTAATTAGTTATACATGCAGTAGAATGCATTTTGATATATCATACATAAATGGAGTATAACTTCTCATTTGTCTGGTTGTACATGATGTAGAACTACACAGGTCATGTAATCATATATGCACATAGGGCAAGAATGTCTGATGAATTCTGCTATCATTCCTACCCTTATGCCCTCTCCCCTCCTTCAGTTCCCTTTGTCTAGTCCAAAATACCTCTATTCCCCCCACCCCTTTATTGTAAATTAGCATCCCTGTATCAGAGGAAATATTTGCCTTTGGTTCTTTGGGATTGGCTTATTTTGCTTAGCATAATATTCTTCAGTTCCATCCATTTACTGGCGAATGCCATAATTTCTTTCTTCTTTAAGACTGAGTAATATTCCATTTTGTATATATACCACAATGGAATCCATTCATCTGTTGAAGGACACCTAGGTTTGTTCCATAGTTTAGGTATTGTGAATTGAGTTGTTATAAACATGGATGTGCCCCAGCCCTATTTTGTATTTTGGTTTTTTTTTTTTTTGGTAGTGGGGATTGAACTCTGTACTCGACCACTGAGTCATATCCCTAGCTGTACTCCACCCCCCTTAGGGTTTTTTTTGTGTGTGTGTGTTTTTTGTGTTTTGTTTTGTTTTTTGGTACCAGGGATTGAACTCAGGGGCACTTAACCACTGAGCCGCATCCCCAGCCCTATTTTGTGTTTTATGTAGAGACAGGGTCTCACTGAGTTTCTTAGTGCCTTGCTATTGCTGAGGCTGGCTTTGAACTCGTGATTCTCCTGTCTCAGCCTCCCAAAGTGCTGGGATTACAAGCGTGAGCCACTGCGCCCAACTCCACCTTACTTTTTAAGAAATTTTATTTAGAGTCAGGGTCTCATTGAGTTGTTTATTTAGCACCTCACTTTTCCTGAGGCTGGCTTTGAACTCACCGTCCTCCTGCCTCAGCCTCCCTAACTGCTGGGATTACAGACATGGGTGTCATGGCAAGGATGAAATCCAGCACTTTGCGCAGACCAGGCAAGCATTTCATCACTGAGTTACACCCTCAACTCTAAGGGATTGGGGGGAGTTCTATCAGATTTTTAAAACAATGTATCATTAGAGGATACAGTAATTACTATGTATCATCTATTCAGCAGTTGAGATTTTTTCCATTTGTCTCAAAGATTTGTGTTTTTAAAGATGTCTTGAAAGCATTCAGAATGAAGATCCACATTAGGTTCCTGCTGGTTTTTTAAATTTTTTTAAAATTTTTTTATTTTAATGTTTCTCTTAATAGTACTGCCTGCCTCACCCTATTTTATAAATGCTATTTATTTGTTGAAGTGACTGCCATTCTTTTTGTTGAAGTTTGTTTTCTTTACTGTTTTCATGTGTGTTGGGAAGAAGTACTCTGGATAGAACCCAGGGACACTTTACCACTGAGCTATATCCACAACCTTTTTCATTTTTTATTTTGAAAGAGGTTTGCTAAGTGCTCATTCTGGCCTCAAACTTGTGTTCCTCCTGCCTTAGCACTGTTGTTGGTGTTGTGGTAGATGGACACAATACCTTCATTTTATTTATTTTTATGCGGTGCTACCTATCAAACCCAGTGCCTCATGTTAGGCAAGTGCTCTACTACTGAGCTTCAACCACAGCCCTCCTTAGCTTCTTAAGTTGTTGGGATTATAGGCTACAGCCTTGCCCCACTGTGCCCCAGTTACATCCTATTGCATTTTCTTTTGGGGGGGGTACTGGAGATTGAACTGAGAGGCACTTGACCACTGAGCCACATCCCCAGCCCTATTTTGTGTTTTATGTAGAGACAGGGTCTCACTGAGTTGCTTAGCACCTCGCAGTTGCTGAGGCTGGCTTTGAACTCGCGATTCTCCTGTCTCATCCTCCCTAAGTGCTGGGATTACAGGCTTGGACCACCACACCCAGCTTTCTATTGCATTTCCTATGCTCTAATTAGATTACTTGCAACCTGGTAAGCTGGCTGGGTCCTATGTCCCAGTGACATGGGAGGCTAAACAAGAAGAATCTAGGCCAACCTGGGCACGTGAGACCCAGTCTCAAAATTAAAATGTAAAGCATTAGGGATTTACCTCAGTGGTAAAGCCCTCCCTTTGTTCAATCCTCAGTACTTCAAACAAAACATAAAATTTGGGTTGGTTGCATCCTTGAGGTATCCCATTAACTTGTTCCTCTTTCGTATTTTCTATAAACTTACTGTTGGATCTAGTGGCTGGATGAGATTTTAGTTGTTTGGTTTTACTTTTCTTTTCTGTTGACAATTATACATCTGATTGAATCATATTAGGTTAACATTGTCATACTGTCAATTTATATTTGTTCATTGTATTCCAATATTGTCAACCTGATGAGTCTGTTAAAAAGTTCCTCACTAACTTTTTACCTTTATGGTTCACCATTGGGGTAGATTCTCTAATTAGTATTAGTTATCTTCTTTTGGCTTCCCAGGAATCCATACCTGTTTTGTATGTAAGCAAAGTGGGGAAGATGTTAAAAGGTGCCTTTTGCCCTTGTGTGGAAAATTTTATCATGAAGAGTGTGTCCAGAAATACCCACCAACTGTCATGCAGAACAAGGGCTTTCGGTGCTCCCTCCACATCTGTATAACCTGCCATGCTGCTAATCCAGCCAGTGTTTCTGCATCTAAAGGTATGGGCTTCTTATGTGGACCAGTCTAATCGTAAGACCTCAGTCTCATTGGCAGACAATGCAATCTGAAACATATCTTTGACATCTCTCTAGCTTGTCAGGTAGTGTTAGCATTTTGAGAGAAGAGAGGAGGAATAGATTTGATTCACTGCATTGTGTCCTGTAGCCTCTGACATTATGTGGTAGGTTTTTTCCGTTTGGGTTGAATGTGAGATTTAGTTTGAGAGTACTTTCAATAGTTACTGCATTCAGTTATGTTTAACTGTTTTCTTTTCAATTGTTATAATTGTGTAGATTGCACTTACATGGTGGCTTTTATTTGTTAAAATGTTAATGGATGTATTTCATCTGGAAGAGTTGGAGAGGGGTTCGTTTACTTGGAAGACTAAGTCACATAGTACCCATGGAATCATTGCTATGCTATCACTCTGTCCCCTTTATTTAGCCTGAGGCAGATTCCAGGATTCCTGGGAGTCATGCAGTGATTGGGTAGAGCTTTCTTTGGTGAGGCAGACTTGTTTACAATCACGGGATGTGACTTCTTTTGGAGACTTAGCACTAAGGGTCCATCGTAGTTTTCATGGTTGATAGCACATTTAGGATTCGTATTCTTACTGGCCCTTACTTTGTTTTCTGACATTTTTTTCAATGGTAGTAAATAGACTGAATCATTCACTTTGTTCTTAATATTTAATCTGTTTTTCTTTCATTCCTCTCTGGTTTTCCTGTTTAGGTCGTCTGATGCGCTGTGTCCGCTGCCCTGTGGCATACCATGCTAATGATTTTTGTCTTGCTGCTGGGTCAAAGATCCTTGCATCTAATAGTATCATCTGCCCTAATCACTTTACCCCGAGGCGGGGCTGTCGAAATCATGAGCATGTTAATGTCAGCTGGTGTTTTGTATGCTCAGAAGGTGAGATATGACTTTTCACTATATGAATGCTCTCAAAAGGTATTCTGTGTTTTAATTGGAACAAAAATAATTTTCCTCACATTGCCACTGGAAGAAATATTAGGAGATGAGGTCCCAAATTCATGATAATAGCAGATCTTTAAAAACCTGGTGTTGTTGCCTAATAGGGAGAGATTTATTTATTTTTTATTTGATTATTTATTTTTAGTACTATGGACTGAACCCAGAGGCACTTTACCACTGAGCTGCATCCCAGGCCCCCCCCCTTTTAAATTTATTTATTTTTTTAGTTGTAGGTGGACAGAATATCTTTCTTTTTATGTGTGCGAGGATCAAACCCAGTGCCTCATGCGTGCTAGGCGAGCACGCTGCCACTGCGCCACAATCCCAGCCCCCCTTTTTATTTTATTTTTTTAAATATCTTTATTTTATTTTTATGTGGTGCTGAGGATCAAACCCAGTGCCTCACGCATGCGAGGCAAGCGCTCTACCACTGAGCCACAATCTCAGCCCCCCTTTTTATTTTTTGAGACAAGATCTCACTAATTTGCTAAGATTGGCTTTGAAGTAGCAATCCTCCTGCCTTGGACTCCCACCTCAGCCTCCTGCGTCGCTGGCATAACAGGCATGCATCACCACACCCACCTTCGTTTTTATTTTTGAGTCAGAGTCTCCCTAAATTGCTGAGGTTGGCCTCAAAGTGGCCAACCTCTTTTCACAGTCTCCCTAGCTGCTGGGATTATAGGTGTGCCCCACTGATGCATGGATTGAAGTATTTTATTTTTTATTTTGAATAATATATGTTTTTGTTAAAATGATCAAGCAATAAAGAAAAGAAGGGGTGGGGGCAATCACCCCAGATCCTATCATGGGCTGAGGGGAAACCAACATTGCTTACTTTTGAGTGGTATTGCTTTAGACATTTATACATATCAGCAGAAAGAAGGATAGATAACCTTGACAGAAACAATTCCAGGCAATGGTATCATATAATTATTTTTTAAAGTCAATTTCATTTGAATTTAAGAAGAAACAACAGTGAAGTAATTTATTAACTTCAGGTAAATATATCTATACTACGAATGGTTATTCTCAAAAAATCTTGTAAGGTGAAGATAAAATAAATTTTTATATTTTTGCCCATACCTTCCCACTTCCACCAACTTATAAAGTAGTTCTCTTTTAGAGAGTTTATATTAGCCCTAACACAATTTCTTTCCTATTTTTTTTTTCCTTTCTGTCCTTTGTCACCTGGTTTTTGCTACTTATTTTTAAATTTTTTTAAACTTAAAACTACTATGCTAACTGGTGTATATAAGTCTGAATTTCATATTTTGATTTTGGTCTTGGTTGCTTGAACTTCTAAAGAGGAGCTTTGAAGAACATAGTGGTCGGGCTGGGGCTGTGGCTCAGTGGTAGAGCGCTTCCCTGTCATGCGTGAGGCATTGGGTTCGATCCTCAGCACCACATAAAAATAAATAAATAAAATAGAGACATTGTGTCCATCTACAGCTAAAAAAATATAAAAAAAAAACAAAACAAAACATAGTGGTCTACTTGAGATATTATTTACCTGTATTCAGAAGGATATTGGGTTATTATAGAACACATGATCTAGAGATCATTGTAGACACTGCTCTACTATGTCTGGGTGTAGAGGGTGGCACCATTTCTCTTATCCAGTTTTTTAATCCATTTTCAAGTTGATTGAATTTTGTTGGTTAGTTTTTTTGAAAACAATTTCCCTAACTTTACTTTTTTCAATATCTGCTTATTGACTGTGAAAACTTGGATGCTTAGGAATGTTCTGAGAGACTGACTTTAAAAATGTTTCAACAGAAGCAAGAGAATGAATAGTGTACTTGGAATCTAAAAACCAAAGTTTGAATTCTGGCTTGTTTCCTGAGGACATATTCCTTTACCAAGACTTAGAAGACCTTGGTTTCCTATCTATAAAATACAGTCTGCATTCTTTATCACATGATCATATAGTAATAGTGTAGATTAAATGAAAATGTGGTTTTAGCCATTGGACAATGAGAAAATAAGTTTAAATGATCCCTGGTCTTATTTTTAACTTTTTGCCTTCTTTCCCAGTCTGCCTTATTGTGTTTGATTTTCTTCTAAAAACTTTCTTCATTGCTAATTTTCCTGCTTTTCTCCAAGATCACCTCTTCCAAGAAACATACTTCCTTTTCTTTTCTCTTTCTTAAGATGCCACTAAGGAGATCTGTATCATCAGATGTATGTGCCCTCTAACCAAAGAACTAGAGTCTAATTATTTATGGAATTTCAAAGAATTCCATTGGATCTGATAGAGAAGACATCATTACATCCCTTTTGAGAAATTAGATTTATATAGTGTTAAAGTCCCCTTTCCCCCAAATAATTATACAGCTGCTTTATGCGATCTGTTTAGGCACTTTTCTTCTTTTCCCCTTTCTGATCTCTTTTCTTCCCTCTTTGTCTACCCTTGAGATTTATGTAACATGATAGATAATTTAAAGAAAAAGTAATGTACAGAAAAGAGTTACATCTGGATAGTCATTTCTGTCCTCAAACTGTGGTTCTAATGTGGAACAAATAAAATAGTGTTCAGTACAGTTATATTAGTATGAATTGAAATTTTGGTTTAGGGATTTTAAATATTTTCATACATACATTTATGTACCTTGTGGAAATACAGGAATATCTTTTTGTTTTTTACAGAATGTCTTAACATAAAAAGACAACTGCACTGATTTTTTTTTTTTTCTTTTAAGATGTATTAGGTTTGTGGTTGTCATGTATAAAATTTTATGGTATCCTACATCCTTTTCTGTTTGACTAACCTATTCCTTGTAAACATACTCCTTATGAATTTGTCTTCTGATGAATGCTGATGTCTATCATTTTACCACCTGTGTTTCTTGGATATAGGATGATGAAAGTTTCAGCCTTACACTTTTAAATTCCAGGATGGAATGAAATTCATGAGATAGATTCAGATCCAGTAATGGTTACTCATAATGATAACTGAGTCTCCAAGGAAACTTCCGACAGCTGGAGCAACAGGTCTAAAGTGTAGGCCATAATAATACCAAGATTGTTACTTATCTTTTTTACTTGAGTTTACACTTGCACAGATAGTATAAAATCAGTGGTGAGTGAAATTGCTGCCATGTTGATAAATCAAATTTTGTGACACTAAACCATGCAAGTAAGCACTTGTTGTATTCTATATCACCATATACTTGTAGTAAAGTTGTTGCATTTTTACATAAGATTTCTTTGATAATTAAGGAAATTTAAAAATTTTTATTAAATCCCAAATCTAAAATGAACATTGTTTTAGTGTTTAATGTGATGGAATGGGAAGTATACATTAAACAGTTCTGTGGCATACTGATAGTTGTCTTGAGTTGAAGCAACTCATGCCTCAGTTTCAAGCTTTATTATCTTTTTGTGTAGAAGGGGCAAGGGATTGAACCTGTAGACACTTTGTCACTGAACTACATACATAATTATTTTTCTTTTTTATTTTGAGGCAGGATCTATGTTGCTTAGAGCCTCACTTAAATTGCTGAGGCTATCCTCAAACTTGCCATATTCCTGCCTCAGCTCCCAGTTGCTGGGATTACACGCGTGTGCCACCTCATCCAGCTTAATTATGTTCATTACTTATGAAACACCATTTTAGTTTTAAGAATTACAAAACTATCATTTAACTGCACTGTGTTGCATACATTTTTTGGCTGATGTACATGAAGAAAGTCTGGTCTCTCAGAGATGTGTAGTTGAAATAAGAGTATTTTACTGTCCAAACAGCTTTCATTCAACAATGGTGGGTATTACTTCTTTGACACTATACAAACTCCATAGGAGTTTTGCTAGTTGCAATTTGGAATCTGAAAGCATGTTAAACTCTTGTTGCTATTACACTAAAATGCATCTATCTTGTAATTTGAATGGATTTTCTACTTATATGTGCCTTTTAATAGCATGGATTGGTTATATGAAAAAATATTGGTTGAGTCATATATATCTCCTAAATGTTGACCTATTTCCATATACATTACTAAAATATCACTTTTTTTTAGTATCACCATGATTTCATCAGTAAGTATTAGGATGTTCAAGGATGTAGATTATTTGACTCATCCACAAAACGCACAAAAACAACTAAGTATGTGCTTCAGGCTGTTTACTTATTCTTCAGAAGTATTTTTTTAACAGGGTACTTTGCAAATGAGCTTTTAACTCTGAATCTGACCACCTGTACACAGTACAGATAAAAGGGGAGGTTTGCTGTGTGAAACGGGGGTCAAGCTGCAAGCACACACTCCATCTCCCCCATATTAGAATAAAACTTGGGTCTTTTTTTTTTTTTAACAGTGTGATCTAGATAATTTGAAGAAATGAGAAAGCATGGCAAGAAATTGTATAAGGATAGTGTTGCAAAATGAAGTTTTTAATATGATTTTAAAGAATTAAAACAGGCAATGTTAGAATGAGATGAACTTGGTATATTCCTTACCAAGGTTTTACCCCTCACTAACTCTTCAGGTTAAGAGTTTTGTCTGGTCTAAGGTAGATATTATAATTGTTATATTCCTTAAATATGGATCTTCCTTGGCTAAGTGTATATGGTTCAGTGATAGAGCCTACCATGCCAAAGGCCCTGAGTTCTACCCACAGCATTACCCCATCCCAAAAATCTCCCTTACCTGAAATACTTAATTTGTAATTCTCAAGCATGGGGATTTCAAAATCAAATATGTAAATTATGGAACATTTTTTAGTATATAATCTTGAAGTAAATACTGTTACTACTATACATATGTATAATTAGCCTTGTATCTGAGAATTTTGATGGAGAGGTAAAACAAACTGAAATTTAGGCGGTAAAGCACAATAGTACATATGGTTTATTGTCACCAGCAACAGGTTACAGATACTACAGTGGCAGATGTGTGGAAGAACAGGGAGTTCAGGAATATTAGAATGGGAATATTCTCGTAGAAAAGTGTTTCTAGATCGTTTATTAAATTATTAAGTCCTTGACTAGATTGATCAATATTTCAAGATCTTCTTATTTATATATTACAAAAAATGCATATATCTCTTGATTTTTTGATAATTACATTTTAATATAATAGATGTCCTTTTCATATTATATATTATATTTATAAATAGTATTCTGTAAAGGGCCCAAAGGTATCACAAGTGTGCCAAACATCCTGTGTTGGGTAAAGATTTATGTATGTAGATAAGGGCCTCATGTATATGGGTGTTTTTTGTTTGTTTTTCTTTCCTTTTTTGTTTTTGTTTTGTTTTTGTTTTTTTTTGGCCAACAAATCAAAATATACAACTATGTTGGCTAAAAGTGTAAAGTTCTAAAAAGTTTTAGTTTATTCTTTTCAAGTAATTTTGAAAAGAAAGAGCTTACCATATGGAGATACTACTTATCTGTCCACACTGCGAGCTGGTATAGTTCTCAAACACATGTGTTTTTTGTTCATTGTGGAAAACACCTTACCATTAAGGAAATTACAGCTCACTAAAGAAAGCCTTGGGGCTGGGGTTGTGGCTTAGTGGTAGAGTGCATGCCTAGCATGTGTGAGGGTAGTGGATTTGATCCACAGCACCACATTAAAAAAATGAATGAATAAATAAAGGTATTGTATCCATTTACAACTAAATATAGATGTGTGTATGTGTCTGTATTTTTAAGTGAGTTCTCCAAAGTCATGTGGTCTTACACCAGCCCCGTTAAACTAGTGTTTTTTTACATTATGATCATTATGTGTGGTACATATTTTTTTTATTTTCTTCTAGAGAGGGGGAAAGAAATGTGTCTGTATATATAGCTACACATGACATTTATGTTTACTTTTTACCTCATGGCCTTAACCTACTTTTGCCAATAAGATCTCATGTTTATTATCTATTAATCTAACAAACTTTGGTGCAAGGGGAGTTCAGGAATATTAGAATGGGAATATTCTCGTAGAAAAGTGTTTCTAGATCATTTATTAAATTATTAAGTCCTTGACTAGATTGATCAATAATTGGTTAGGAGCCATGCAAAAGCTGTTTGAGGTGGGTATTTCCATTCTGCCTTGAGGATAAATGCCAGTTTTTGTGGTGTTGTTTTTGTTTTTTAAAATTCTACAGGGGGCAGCCTTCTGTGCTGTGATTCTTGCCCTGCTGCTTTTCATCGTGAATGCCTGAACATTGATATCCCTGAAGGAAACTGGTATTGCAATGATTGTAAGGCAGGCAAAAAGCCACACTACAGGGAGATTGTGTGGGTAAAAGTTGGACGATACAGGTGAGCAAGCAAGAAGGATAAATGGCACTCATTGATTTGGTTTGTTTGCTTTTGTTTTGTTTTTCTTACTCTGTTTCTTGGGATCTCTCAGATATATTACTTTTTTAAAAAAATATTTTTTAGTTGTTGATGGACCTTTATTTTTTTCATTTATTTGTATGTGGTGCTGAGAATTGAACCAAGTACCTCACACATGCTGGGCAAGTGCTGTACCACTAAGCCACAACCCCAGCCCCTCAAGATATATTACTTTTATAAAAAAAAATATTTTCCTGATAGGGCACCCCTCCAGTAACTTTTATGATCTACAGTTATAGGAATAATAATATATGTAGTCTATAGAAAATTCACTAATGAAAATGAACCTACAATCTCACAAAGTTAAGGATTTAGTATATTTACTTGCAGACATCAATACACAGCAGTCCTCCTTCTCACCAAATAATTGTCCTTGTGTTTTATACCCAAATTTGCATTTTGATCACTTTGTTGCTTGCTTGCTTTCCTTTTCTTTCTTTCTCTGTTTATTTGTTTCTCTTTCCTCCTTTTTCTGTCTTTTTTTTCCTTCATGGTGCTGAGGATCGAACCCAGGGCCTCACACATGCAAGGCAAGCACTTTACCACCAACCCAGCCCCTTGTTTTTTCTTTTTAAAATTAGTTTTATTGAACTTTATGCATAGAATATAGTGTGAGTGATTTTGAAATATAATGAAAGGACACATAATGAAAGGGTAGGGTGAGTATAGTTTGTATATGCCAATAAGAATTTTTATTAGTAATAAAAAATAGCAAGCTGGGCACAGTGGCGCATGCCTGTAATCCCAGCAATTTGGGGGGCTGAGACAGGAGAATTGTGAGTTCAAAGCCAGCCTCAGCAACAGCGAGGTGCTAAGCAACTCAGTGAGACCCTGTCTCTAAATAAAACACAAAATAGGGCTGGGGATGTGGCTTAGTGTTTGAGTACCCCTGAGTTCAATCCTCGGTACCAAAAAGAAAAAAAAAAAAAAAAAGGAACACTTATGTGTCCTTCCTAATTAAACAATAAAGAATTTGAGTTTTTTATTTCTTACCTTGTTGTTTAGGTTTGATATATGTCAAATGTTTTGTTTCACACGTTATAGATCTTTATATAAAGGACCTCCACCCCCAACCCTGTCAGTTCTGGGGATTGAACCTAGGGGTGCTCTACCACTGAGGTTCCCCCTTACCCCAACCCTCTTCTATTCTATTCTATTCTATTCTATTCTATTCTATTCTATTCTATTCTATTCATTCATTCATTTTTTTGGTGCTGGAGATTGAACTCAAGGGTACTTGACCACTGAGCCACATCCCCAGCCCTATTTTGTGTTTTATGTAGAGACAGGGTCTCACTGAGTTGCTTAGCACCTCGCCGTTGCTGAGGCTGGCTCTGAACTCACGATTCTCCTGTCTCAGCCTCCCAGAGTGCTGGGATTACAGGCAGACACCACCGTGCCCTGCTCCTTTTTATTTTATATTGGAACAGAGGCCTCAAGCTTGTGATCTTCCTGCCTCAAGTTGGGATTACAGGCGTTCACCAATGTACTGGGCCGAAAGATTATTTCGATTATTGTTGATGTCTTCTGTTTCAATTTTCTTTATTTCTTCATTTTTAGGCCCCTGAGATTTAGTGCATTTAGTATGATACTCTATAGTTCACTCTTCTACTATACTCATTTTGATGGTATTTCTTGATTTCCACGCACTGGAGCTTCTTGGGGGCATTCTCTGGATTAAATAGCTTGGTAGTGGTTTCTGGCCTTTAATAGGTAATGCCAAATTGTCTCCCTAAAGTGGGAGTATTCACTTACATATAAGGCTCCTTCCCCCCATTTTTGTGTCATTTTTCAGTATCCTGTTAATTATTAAAGGTCATATTGTATTTGGCTACTGTCACCATTCCCTTGAAGACTATTGTCCGTCCCTTGAGCATTCAAATTTTTTCCCTATCTTAAGCAGGTTTTTTGCATATTACTTGCAGCCTTTTAGAGGTTTCTTCCCTTATTTTCACCTTTCTCAGGTGGTGGCCAGCTGAGATCTGCCATCCTCGAGCTGTTCCTTCCAATATTGATAAGATGAGACATGATGTAGGCGAATTCCCTGTACTCTTCTTTGGGTCCAATGACTATCTGTGGACTCATCAGGCCCGAGTGTTTCCTTACATGGAGGGGGATGTGAGCAGCAAAGATAAGATGGGCAAAGGAGTGGATGGAACATATAAAAAAGGTAACTGTTCTTTTTATTTCTCAAACTTCTGTTGCCTGAGCATCTGCTCTCTTTTAAAATTCATAAAACCCTCTTTTTGGCAGCTTTCTGTTGACCTCTGGGATTTTATGTGGCTGTAGCTGTAGGATTTGGCAAGGAATTTGACCCACATAACTATTTTAACTAAACTCTGGTTGGTTAAGAAGGATTAGTTTGTCTTACCAGCCCTCTTTTCTTTTTCATATCATCAAGAAATGAAGTTCAAGTATGTTTTATAGAACAAACATTTCCATTTGCTTGGCAGAAACTCAGATCTCTAGCAAAACTACATTTCCTCCAAGGGGTTTTCTTTTTGTTTCTTTTTCCTTTTTTATTCAATAAAAATTAAGAGCAATTAAAATTATAGAGCAATTCAATTTTTGTAAAGTGGCCTAGTATTGATGGCAGTGGGAACAATTAGGGCTAAATGGTATTGCTTAGTATTAGCAATACTAGTTTTTGTTTTGTTTTGTTTTTTAAATATTTTTTTAGTTGTTGATGAACACAATGTCTTTATTTTATTGCTTTGTATGTGGTGCTGAGGATCGAACCCAGGGCCTCACGCATGCGAGGCCAGCGCTCTACCGCTGAGCCACAATCCCAGCCCCTAGCAATACTAGTTTTACCACTTAACAGGTAATTAAGTCATCTGTGAGCCTTGGCATTCTTTTATGATGTGAAGGGAAAATGTTGCTGTGATTACTTAGATGATAACAGTAAATCTGTAGGGCACATAGTTGGTACCAGATCAGTGGTAATTATATTCTTCCTCTAGCTGTCCTTTGAAAGGCTATATATCTCTGGCTGTTTGAATATTAAATTTGAAGATTTTGTCTGCGCATTGAGATGAATATGAATGTAAGAGAAATTTCCTTGTGGGATGCAACATGATTCTAAGCAGATGAAACTTCATGGATAGGGAATGGGTGTAATATCTACAGGGAATAAGTTTAACAAATGTTCTGTTTGCCCCATGTTATTTCATTTATTTCAATGGTTCCTTACCTCTTTGCCATGTTATTTGTGTTGAGCCATAGGCTATCAGTATTAATTACTAATAGAGTAAGGGTATCAATACTAATAGTAATAGGACTTGAATGTAGATTAGATGTAAAGATCTGTCTGTGATTAGAGTTCATAATACATATTTACAGGATATTTATGAGTATTAGAAGTGTAGCATGGGTTTAGGTGTGGTTTCACACACTTGTAATCCCAGCTGCTTGGGAGGCGCAGTGGTAATGTGCTTGCCTAGCATGCATGAGACCCCAGTATTATAAAAGAAATAGAAAGAAAAGTAGGACAGGTTTTCTAGAGAAGAGAAAAACTTCAACTTTGAATTACTTTCAGAGGATATGAAGCACATTACCTAGAGACTAGAGGAAATAGAATGTTTCTGAAAGCTTGAGGCTGAGGATCAAATAAAGAATTAGGCTTACACAGTGACTGTGCTGAGCACATAAAGCTTATTTGTTTTTTGTTTTCTTTTTTTGAGAAAAAGGAAAAAGACAGTTTATTGCTTTACTAGCAAGGGAGAAACACAGGGGACTTCTGTCCCAAAGGCTGTGATTCTGACTATCCGTAGGAACCAGGAGCCTTTTATAGAGGTGATTCAGAGAAACTGAGATTAGGGAGGAGAGATCAGGAAGGAGAAGATCAGGGGAAATATCAGGGCGGAGATCAGGAAGGAGAAGTTTAGGAAAAAGCAAAAAAAAAAAAAAAAAAAAAGCAAGGTTCAGAGCCACAAGTGATATAGTCAAAGCATCAAGTAAACCGTTAGTTTGCCACTGTCAATTTCTACATTTCATTTCCATATCTCCAAGCTACTTCCTGCTGAAAGGGAGTGAAGTTGAGGGAAGTAACCCAAAGTCCTTGTTCTCTATCAAGTGGGACATGGACAGTTAAGGACATTCAGCATCAGAGCAGTCTAGAGGTCCAGTAGCAGATGGCAGGTGACTGGACAAGGCATACATAGGTCAGGGATCATGCTAAGACAACAATAAAGACAGCAAAGCATTACCTTTTTGTGTGAACAATTAACATAGAAACAGTTAGTAATTTCAGCCAGTCTCTGAAAACCATAATATTTATGAGTAAAAAACAAAAACAAAAAAACCAATTTATGTTCAATGTAAGAGGTTAGGAACATTTGTAGGTCTACGAAATCAGACTCAAATTAACTCAGGAGATATTTGCAACTCTTGTGATTAGTATTATTAGGCACTCTTATACAAGAACCCTTTCTTCATAGCCTCCAGCTTCACTTACTATTGGTAGGGCTAACACAAGTATACATCTTAAATTACATTAAAAATAAAACCATGGTTTTTCCTTTTAAATGTCCTGTAGGTCTATGCTTTTAGGCTTTACTCTTTTTTTTTTAATTTTTTTAGTTGTAGATGTACACAATATCTTTATTTTATTTATTTTTATGTGGTGCTGAGGATCGAACCCAGAGACTCACACATGTGAGGCAAAAAAAAAAAAAAGACCAAGTTGGTCAAAACTGACCTTGTTCCTATCTATTTTTTAAGAGTCAGGTAAGATTCCTCATAGATCACTCTTAGGTACATGTGTGAAGCTTCCTGACTTCTTTTTTTTTTTTTTTTAAGATTTTTTTTTTTAGTTGTAAATGAACACAATGTCTTTATTTTATTGCTTTGTATGTGGTGCTGAGGATCGAACCCAGGGCCTCACGCATGCGAGGCAAGTGCTGTACTGCTGAACTACAATCCCAGCCCCGCTTCCTGACTTCTTTAGCTTTCCTGTATTAGTGGTGCCATTTGCCAGGATGGAATTGGGTCTAGCTGACCATACATGGCTTCTTTTGGAAGCACCAGGGACATTTCCACCTCCAGTGACCCTCCTCTTTGCAGAATGTGCACTGGTTGGCTTCCTATTCTCTGGGGTCTTCTCGATCTCCCTGATCCACTGATCCGGTGACACACCAGAGTTGCAGGGCCTAGAGAGGGATCCCATTGTTGTCCAGGTCCCAGCTGACATTACAGAGCAAGGACCAAAATGTTGGCTGTTTTTTCCTAGGTGCTTTTACTTCCTTGACTTCGGTCTCCAAGTTTTTGGTTTTAAACACCCAGCAAGCCAGTTTTACCAGTCTTAAAGAGTAACAGGTTATAACTTCAATATCTATAGCTTTACAGATATCCTTTTCATTTAATTGGGGTTAATATTAGTACTGGAAGTCAGCATTACATAATAACTGTCCTGTAGGTTATGGCTTATTATCTCAAATTAACCCAGGTTGGTGGGTTTTTTGGGGGTTTTTTTGTTTTGTTTTTGAAGCTCTAGCTCTGCAAAACACTAACAGGCAACAGTTATAAAGTTTACAAGGAAAATACAAAACAAAATTAACGATTTGTGCAGTAGCTACAAACCAAGGAAAATGACTTATAATCTTGAAGCTTTACTTATAGATTTTCTGTTTGAGATTACAGTAATCTTTATAAGAAAAATCAGGGGCTGGGATTGTGGCTCAGCGGTAGAGCACTTGCCTCGCATGTGTGAGGCCCTGGGTTCGATCCTCAGCACCACATACAGAGCAATAAAATAAAGACATTGTGTCCATCTACAAAAACATTTAAAAAAAAAAAAAAAAGAAAGAAAAATCAATCTTTTGACATAGCTTTAAATGAGTTAAAGCCTAGCCTATTTTAGAACCATTTTAAACATGGAGTAAAGTCGTAGGCAGAGCCTTATCTTAGGTAAGGCAGAGTTCTTCACAAATAACATAATAAAACATTACATCTGAGGAGCTGGGATTGTGGCTCAGCGGTAGAGCGCTTACCTCGCATGCGTGAGGCCCTGGGTTCGATCCTCAGCACCACATACAAAGCAATAAAATAATGACATTGTGTCCATCAACAACTAAAAAAAAAAAAAATCTTAAAAAAAAAAAAAAACATTACATCTGAAACATGAATCCAAGAAAGGCTGAGAGCCTTTATTTTTGTGGAAAAAGTGGCAGAATGTTTCTATGTTTTATAATGTCAGATCACGCTCTCCTTAATATCTTCCAAAAATACTTTTAAATTTCAATTTCAGTATGAAGAGTAAAAAAATTGTATATGTAATTTGACAACAGGTTACTGTATCCAGCTCTAAAACATCAAATACACGAACAACTATTAACCAAATTTGTTATTTCCATACAAACCCAAGACTTTTGCTATATCTAATTTTAGTTTGGAGTACAATGACTTGGCAAAGTGCTGTCTGAGTTCTACATTTAACTAAGCTTAACTTTTAAAGTATAATTTAGAATCCAGAGTGTACTGTAACAATAATCTCAGGTTTGCATGGATTAACAAAAATCAAAGGATAGCCTTAAATTTCTTATAACTTTTAGTAATCAGTGTTAAGCATCAGAAATTGACTTAGTCAAAGAAAATAGACAGGTTTTCAAATGACAGTGTGCCCTTCTGTGTCAGATATAATGTATAAAAGAGAGCACTTATTGGTTACCTTGCCAGTTAACTTACATACACTTGCATTTTATAAACTGTAACACTTAGCCAAGGCTTAGACAGATACAGTTCTCAGATGTACACATATACCTAGTTGCTTATATTTAGGGTGTGAACTATATTATTATAAACCTAAAGAACAGTTGTTTAATCAGTTAAAAAGTAATCTTTTAAGACTTTTTTAAAAGAGGTACAAACCCTAATTCCTTTAAGACTTAGTTTCCCTAAGGAGACCTAACAAATACAAGAAAATTATTCATAGATAAGAGCAAATCAGTGTTTCAGATTTTGCTTCATATCAGTACATTAAAGTTCAAGTAACTTTGTGCTAATTATAGCCAATTTAATCACAGACACAAACTTTTTGATATTTACCTTCTGCAACTTAAACCTTCTGCAACTTAAACATTCCCAACTTCTTTACATCCTTAGCTTTGCCCACTTTCATCTTGGACTTTAGCCCAAGAATATTACTTTTTGAGACAAAATACTTTCTCAGCCAGAAACATTTCTTTTACCTTTTAATTTTCCATACTAAAATATATTTCCATGCCTGTAACTTTCTTTTTGTCTTTTCTAGTTTTGAACTCTTTCTTAAATTCATATTGAGAAACAGACCATATGAATGTTATCTATGCATTTAATTTACAGAGCAGATTTCATCCCAGGAGAGAGTTGGACAATCCAATATGTACAAAAACTGTGCCTTAATCTTTTTCTCCCAGGTTGCATTCAGGTGGTTGCAGCACAGGATATTTTTGAGCCTGACCTATCTCAGTTATCATTATCACAATGGCATCAACTTTAAATGAGTTCCCCAGTGTTGACCAGAGGCTCCTTTTGGGCCTTTTTCTTATACTAGGTATATTGATATGCAACAGAGGAGGCCCTTTCCATCCTTTTCTTTAGGGTTCCTTGAAGATTCCCTTGCAGAGTCTGCCTGTAAAACACAGGTGGGCCTTAGTTTCCATCTTTTTCTTTCCTGGGTGCATTTATTTATTCTGCTGGTCTCCCCAGGCATTTAGTTCAATGGGATACTATTACAGCAAGAATTGCTTTGCCCCAGTGATGAATATCCCCTGGCCAAATAGGTTCTCCTGTCAGATCTTAAAAGAGGAGACTATTCCTGTCCCCAGGTCATAAATTGAACCTACAACCACATTCTGGCCGTGTCTTAAATGGGACAATAACAGATTCAAGCAGAACAGACAACCAATTTTGTGAATTCCCAAACCATGGCCAACAGACAGGAACCTTTAAAGCAGACCGGATAGGGGAAAATCCCAAGTTCCCAACTCCCGTTTAATTGTGACTTTTACACCAGTGATGCCACAGATGTTCCCACAAAGGGAAACTAGATGTGTAGAATCAAGGGTTTCAGCATGCACACTGGGGAGTTTACCAAATGACCAAAGTTGTTGCGAGTTTCCTGAGTTGCGTTTCCTTTTCTTAAATTGGATCATGATGGAATAACTTGTGCAGTTCAGGGAGATCAGGTGGGAGTTCCTCAAAGGAAAAACAGCTTCAGCAACTGCTGGGATGATCCCTCAGTCCCTCCCTGTACTCACAGGAACAGCTCTTCTGGTTCAACCCAAGGCAGATTCACACTGTCTCCCAATTTCTCCAGCAGTCGGCTCTCAACAAACTCACCAGCCACCTTATATCCTCAGCACTGAAGTGGGGGTCATTTGGAGTTCCAGACCTGCCAAAGACCTTGGAGTGGGGGCTGCTCTTGAGTCCCATCTGGATCTCCAAATTTGTTGCCAAAAGATCTGTCCTTAGCCGGGCGCAGTGGCTAATGCTTGTAATCCCAGCACTTTGGGAGGCTGAGACAGGAGAACCATGAGTTCAAAGCCAGGCTTAGCAACGGCGAGGCACTAAGCAACTCAGTGAGACCCTGACTCTACATAAAACACAAAATAGGGCTGGGGATGTGACTCAGTGGTCGAGTATCCCTGGTACAAAAAAAAAAAAAAAGATCTGTTCTTGTCCAATAACAAGGACACGGTTTTGAGAAAAAAGAAAAAGACGGTTTATTGCTTTACTAGCACAGGGGACTCCTATCCCAAAGGCTGTGATTCTCAAGTTTATTTGTTATAAGGTGGTATCTGTGGACTTTTTCACATCATTTAGCTATAATTTGTTTATTCTCTGACAGTGGTATTCTTTATTTTGCCATTTAGATATGGATTTTGTTTTGTCCTAATGCCATGTCTGAATACCTCAGGGACTGTATAACCTATTTGGAAATAGTTGTGATATGTATTTTTTTCCATATACATAGTGTTGATTGCATTTTAAAATATAGATTTCTCCAAATTAACAGGGGGAAAAAGCAAAATAAACGGCACCCAGATATTATTAAGTAACTTGTGCTGTGTTTTTTCAGCTCTTCAAGAAGCTGCAGCAAGGTTTGAAGAGTTAAAAGCCCAAAAAGAGCTAAGACAGCTACAGGAAGATCGAAAGAATGACAAAAAACCACCGCCTTACAAACACATAAAGGTGAGAAAAAATCCTAGGATACCAACTCTAGAATACTCACTGTATATTTGCCTTATTCCCACCTCCTTATGGTAAGAATCAAAAGTATAAGCATAGTTATGAAGCAGAGGTAGATTAAAAGAAGGAAGAAGTACCAGAGTAACATTTCTGGCCCAATGTGTGCACGTTAAAAAACCAACAGTTCATTGAAGCAATCTTTTTTGTTTTTGTTTTTGTTTTTTTGCTACCTTGGAAATTCTCACATATAAGTTGAGTAAATTACATTCACATCTTCCTGTTTGAAGGAGACCAAACAGCCATGATGTATTATATGCATAATACTTATGGTAAGTCTTCTTGCTAATGACTGATCCTGAAGACTAAAATTTTAGGTGACCAGCATGACTAGGACTTCTATGGTCAGAAGAATTAATACTAGCTATTTTCTGACCCTCAATCTGCCTTACAAAATAGCCATCACTGTCATCTGTGTTCAGAGGACCTTCTGTATTAATATTCAAAGTTAATTATATGCATAATTAAAAGACATAACAATAACCGTGATGAAAAAATTTATTAGAGAGCTGGGTTCTGTGGTGCACACCTGTATTCCCAGTGGCGAGGGAGGCTGAGGCAGGAGGATCATGAGTTCAATTGATCTCATGATCTCAGCAATTTAGTGAGGCACTTAGCAACTCGGCAAGACCCTGTCTTTAAATAAAATATTTGTAAAATGGGTTGGGGATGTGACCTAGTGGTTAAGTGCCCCTGATTTATTCCCTGGCACCCCTCCCCCCAAAACAAAGAAGGAAAAGAAAGAAATATTACTGTTTATGCTAGGCACAGTAGTGCACACCTGTAATCCCAGTAAAAGTTCATGGCCAACCTCAGCAGCTTATCAAGATTCTCAGCCACTTAGGGAAACCCTGACTCAAAAAATTAAAAGGAGGGGCTGAGATTGTGGCTTAGTGGTAGAGCACTTGCCTCGCATGCATGAGGCACTGGGTTCATTCCTCAGCACCACATAAAATGTCCACCTACAACTAAAAAAATATTAAAAAAAAAAATTAAAAGGAGCCAGGCGCGGTGGTGCAAGCCTGTAATCCCTGCACTTAGGGAGGCTGAGACAGGAGAATCGCAAGTTCAAAGCCAGCCTCAGCAAGGGCGAGGCACTAAGCAATTCAGTGAGACCTTGTCTCTCCATAAAACACAAAATAGGGCTGGGGATGTGGCTCAGTGGTCGAATGCCTCTGAGTTCAATCTCCAGTACCAAAAAATAAAAAAAATTAAAAGCGCTGAGGATATAGCTCAGTGTTAAAGGACCTCTGGGTTCTATCGCAAGTACCAAAAAAACTGTTTTAGTATTTTCTAAAACCTATTTACAAATCTCTTTTATCAGATAAATTCTTTAAAATATTTTCACATCATAAAACATGAGAGAATGCTTTTTAACCATAGTTGCATAATGAGTTCACCGCCCAAGATCTTTATTCTGGATGAAAACCCTATTTCTTTTTTGTCCTTAGAAAAGTGTTGTTCACGTTTTTCCTTTTTTAACTTTTTCTTTTATTTTTTAAGTTTCCAAATTATGGTAATCTCAGATTTTACTTTTCATCACCATCTCTTTAGAGTCCAGTGTGTTTAAATGTGTCCCAAATATTTTATGGGACTTAAATAACTATTGCTTATCCAAAATTCAAATTTAACTTAATGTCCTGGATTTTTATCTGCTAAATCTGGCAACTCTATCCTAGTGGATTACAGAGATGGCATTTCCATTTTTTTATATACTTCTTGAAAGAAGATGCAGTACTTTGGGAATGCAGTAAGAAAACTGAAGTGTGAGGGCATAGCTCAGTGGCAGAACTTTGGAGTAATATGTGTGAGTCTTTGGGTTCACTCCCTGCCAAAAAAGAAAAAGAGAAGAAGAGGTAAGAAAACTAAATTGACTTTTTATTTCACTATTGCATTATTTTTAATGTGTGCTGTCATTCTTCCATATTCTTGCAATTTAGTCATTTTAAATCCCACTATTATATGTAATTATAAGTACCGCACGCTAACCATTGCACCACTGGAGCTCCTATTATATGTAATTATAATTCATCAATTAAAAATGTGAGGTAAACTGGGCATGGTGGCGCAAGCTTGTGATCCCAGCACTTAAGGAGGCTGAGACAGGAGAATCGCGAGTTCAGAGCCAGCCTCAGCAACGGCAAAGCACTAAGCAACTCAGTGAGACCCTGTCTCTACATAAAACACAAAATAGGGCTGCGGATGTGGCTCAGTGGTTGAATGCCCCTGAGTTCAATCCCCAGTACCAAAAAAAAACAAATGTGGGGTAAAATGACATGACGGTCCTTGTTAATTTAACAAGTTAGAATGAGTTGCATTCTTTTCAAATAAGTAAGTTGTTTCTTTTCATTTTAGTAAAATGAGTAGTTTCTTTTTGATCTTTGAGGGACCTATAAGAAGGAGTAAAAGTCCCTGTAAAATGTGAATCCTGGCAAAGAATTAAAACTACTTAAGGAAAGAAACTCAAAGCTTATGAATATTTAATAACAGATCCTGGCAATACACCAAGAGTTCAGTGGAATCATTGATTGTATGTGAAAAAATAACACCAAAGTATAGTTAGGCCTCATAAAGGAAAGTAATTCAGTAATCTGTTCACACAGTTCTAGGCATTTCAGAGTAGCACATCTATATTGAACCTGGATATTAGGAAGCAACTTCCTGTGAGTGATCTTATCCCAAAATTTAGAGACCAATTTCTTCCCTCTACTCTTTAAAATTTGAACAGACATATTTTCAGCAAAAAAGTATAGAATAGATGTTAACGGATTCCTTCATAGGTCAAATCGGATCTGTTGCCTATGTGTTATTTAATGCCAATGAGCTAACCGTGATTTTTTACATTTTTTTGATGATTGAAAGAAAAATAAAGGTAATATTTCATGATACACAATGATTATATTATATTCAACTTTCAGTGTCTGTGAATTAAAGTTTTATTGGATCACAGCTATTCTTGTTCATTTCCACATCATCTGTGGCTGTTTTTGTATTACGGTGACAGAGTTGAGCTCTGTGTCAAGAGACCTGTGGCCTACTTACAATACCTGAAATATAAGTATATGTGTGTGTAAATCTTTGAAGGTGGTGGTTGGGGGAGCATCAGATTAAGATACCTTGGATTACAAGTAAATGTTTCATATGCACTATTTAGGACTTGTGGTCTTGGATATGGCAAAGATGTATGTCCTTTTTAACTTTAATAGAAAAAAAATTTGAGGAACATATTTCTTGACAGGTTATAGTTTTTATAATGTTGTGAAGAATAAGAGACAAACTTGTGAAAATGACAGTATTTTGGAACTTACAGGACAGATGTAGTTTTTTTGGGGGGGGGGGGTGGGTTTGGTACTGGGGATTGAACTCAGGGGTACTCGACCACTGAGCCACATCCCCAGCCCTACTTTGTGTTTTATGTAGAGACAGGGTCTCACTGAGTTGCTTAGCGCTTCGCCCTTGCTGAGGCTGGCTTTGAACTCGCGATTCTCCTGTCTCAGCCTCCCTAAGTGCTGGGATTACAGGCTTGAGCCACCATGCCCAGCTTCAGATGTAGATTTTTAAGTAATAGGAACTATTTATTTGTTTGATGATTGATTGATACTAGGAATGAACCCAGGGGTTCTTAACCATTGAGCTACTACTTCTGCACTTTTTGTTTGTTTGTGTGTGTGTGTGTGACACAGAGGTGGGGAGGGGAAAGAGAGTGTGTCTCATTAAGTTGCCTAGGGCCTCACTAGGTTTCTAAGACTGGCTTTGAATTTGTAATCCTTTACCACAGCCTCCCTAGTTGTTGTGCACCACAACGCCGGGCAATAATGACTTTATTTTTATAATAGTTACTTTTGGTGATTCTAGGGAAGTGCTGTATCACTGACATATGTCCTCAGCCTTAGTAATAGTTCTTTTAGATTAATTGGAATTAATAATCTGGAATAATTGGTATTACAGACATCATAAAAGACATCAAGAAGGAAGAAAATTATATTTGCCTTGTGTAAGAGGCTGCTGGGCTGTGTATTGACCTTATTCTCAAAAATAGTCTCAAAAGCAAAGTAATTTATAAAACTATACAATTCCTGAGTAGTCAAATTTTATGTATGGGCTTTCTTTGAAGACTCAGTTTGACTATTCCCACTGCAGTAATACCAACTGGGGGAGACTTCTGTCGAACAAATCCATCTCTTTTGAAATATCTGGGTTTTTTCTCAGTGTTGTTGCTGCTGTCTGTAAAAACTCATGAATGGCTTTGATATTATAGAAGCTCTTTGGCATTCATGTTTCTTCTCACCAGAGTTTAATGTCATTTTCAGCACTAGCACAAGTACTCTAAATGAATGCATGAAATAACAGTGCTATTGTCCTTTTAAAAGATTTCAAATTACACTAGTAAGTATTAAAATATGTCTTCACACATAAGAAACCAAATTACTCAAAAGATGTTTTCATGCCAAAAGTTTTGTATTTGAGAATAGTGAATATTTTTATGTAGTAGCTAAATTGGTATGTAGCCTGGCACGGTGGCACACAACTGTCATCCCAGTCCTAGTAGCTAGGTAGGCTGAGGCAGGAGGATCACAAGTTCAAAGCCAGCCTTAGCAATTCAGCAAGATCCTCAGCAACTTAGCAGGACCCTATTTCAAGGTAAAAAATAAAACATGCTGGGGATGTTGCTCAGTCTTAAGCATCCCTGGGATCAGTCCCTGGTACCAAATAAATAATCAATAAAATTATGTAAAATGTGGTATACAACTTCAAATTGAAGCAATTTTCAGTGTCACCATTATGTACAACTATCATGTACTAATAATAAATATGGGAATAAAGGAAATTTGCCTCATATTGGTCTTTTATTGTTTCATGTTCTCTTGCCTGATAATACTATGTGCTTCTTCTCCAGGTTAACCGTCCTATTGGCAGGGTACAGATCTTCACCGCGGACTTGTCAGAAATTCCCCGTTGCAACTGTAAAGCTACTGATGAGAACCCCTGTGGGATAGACTCTGAGTGCATCAACCGCATGCTACTCTATGAGTGTCACCCCACAGTATGTCCTGCTGGAGGTCGCTGTCAAAATCAGTGCTTCAGCAAGCGCCAGTATCCAGAAGTTGAAATTTTCCGTACATTACAGAGGGGCTGGGGTCTTCGGACAAAAACAGATATTAAAAAGGTGAAGAAATCTCTTCTTAATTACCAGATTTTTTTCTCTTTTTGTTGCTTGATAAGATTAGTTTTTCTTTACGAATGTGAGAATTTTTATCAGAGTAAAACAACATAGGTTATAGTTTGAGGATTAACTATTATCATGCTAACTTCTAGAGTTTATGGAGGCTTGAAGATGGATAATTATCTTCTCAATCTTCTCTGAAGTTTTTTTTCCCCTCCCTTTTGGTTCTGGAAATCAAAACTCCAGGATACTTAACCACTCAGCTACACCCCAGCCCTTCTAAATTTTAAATTTTGACTCGGGGTCTCACTAAGTTGCTGTTGGTCTTGAACTGTGATCTTCCTGCCTGAGCCTCCTGAATTGCTGGGATTACTGGCATGTGCCACTGCACCCTGCTTAAAGTCTAATGTTGATCATGATACTAAGTAGCAATGTGAGAAAAAAGGATATTCATAGGACCCTCTTTGCTCTTCTGTGAAAAATCCTCAGATCAGTAGTTAAGTGAGGAAGGATAATGAGCACATGACACAGTGATATTAATCACTTTTTTTGTTGTTGGTAGTGGGGATT
Organism: Geosciurus inauris; assembly: GCA_004024805.1. Classification (NCBI taxonomy): domain Eukaryota; kingdom Metazoa; phylum Chordata; class Mammalia; order Rodentia; family Sciuridae; genus Geosciurus; species Geosciurus inauris. Next base: position 26,740 of record PVHX01003737.1, on the reverse strand, counting down.
GAACCAAGGGTACTTTACCCACTGATCTATATCTTCAGCCCTTCTTATTTTTTATATCGAGGCAGGGTCTCACTAAGTTTCTGAGGCTGGCCTTGAACTTACAGTTCTTCTGCCCTAGTCTCTTGAATTGCTGGGATTGCAGGCATGTGCCACCACAACTGGCTAATCACTTTTTGTTTGTGTTTGTTTGTTTTTGGGTACTGGGGTTTGAACTCAAGGTTACTCAACCACAGAGCCACATTCCCAGCCCTATTTTGTATTTTATTTTAGTGACAGGGTCTCACTGAGTTGGTTAGTCCCTCTCCATTGCTGAGGTTGACTTTGAACTCACGGTTCTCCTGTCTCAGCCTCCCAAAGTACTGGGATTACAGGCATGTGCCACTGTGCCCAGCTGGCTAATCACCTTTTAATAAAATACAGTATTTTAGTTGGGGGGGAACAATGGATTCATAAAACGTGAAGCAGAATCCAGGCACAGTGACACACACCCATAATCCCAGCAGCTCAGGAGGCTGAGGTGGGAGGATCACGTGTTCAAAGGCAGACTCAGCAATTTATTGAGTCCCTAAGTAATTTAGTAAGACCCTATCTCTAAATGAAATATAAAAAAGGGCCGGTGATGTGGTTCAGTACTAAAAGCACACCTGTGTTCAATCCCTAGTACCAAAAGAAAACCATGAAGCAGAGAATTTGGCCTTTTCCAATGAATATGCAGTTCTAAAAGCTGGGTGTGGTGAGACATGCCTGTAATACCAACAGTTTGGGAGGCTGAGATGGGAAAATAGCGAGTTCAAAGCCAGCCTCAGCAATGACAAGGTACTAACCAACTCAATGAGACTCTGTCTTTACATAAAACACAAAATAAGGCTGGGGATGTGGCTAAATGGTTGAATACCCCTGAGTTCAATCCATGGTACCAAAAAAAATGACAATGAAGTTGCATCTTTACCTTGAAGCTTGGAGAGTTTGAGTTTGAGTTTTATCCCCAGCCCTTTTTCAACATAGGGTCTTGCTAAGTTGGCTGAGGCAGGTCTTGAATTTGCAGTCTTTCTGCCCCAGCCTCCTGAGTCACTGGGATTACAGGTATGCATCTCTGTTCCTGGCAAGACCCACAGTTTCCATAGTTACATAGGCTTGGTATAAAATAAAGTGTATTTGACATTTTAGGAAAGTAAGCTTTTTCTAGTTATAGTTTTCTGAATAATTTTATTGTATTTCTATGAATGATAGTGAATATACATGGGTATATTTAGTCATTTCTCATATAATTGTTATATATCTACTGTTTGCCAGGCATTTTGTGTGATATAGCAATAAATAGGGAAACATGGTTTGTTCTTTCATTAAATTTACATTCTACAGGGAAAGAGAAAAAAAAAAATCACCCAATATGAAAAACAGGATTCTAAAAACTTGTACCAAAAGACCTGAAACTAGCTTGTCTCAGAATATTTTAAGTTGAAACTTGGAAGATGACTAATTGTTGGGGTTAGCATTAAAGACTTACAAGTAAGTTGACATCATGTGTGAAAACCATTATGATTGTAGTATAGGGAGGACAGTGTTGTAAAATAAGAGAGATAGTAGGCAGTGTGAGCTCCAAGGAACAGGAGCATAATTTAGAGAAATTAACTTTCAGGCTTTGGCAGGTAAAGGGATTTTTCTTTTCTGGTTAAACTGGTGGATCTTTGATGTCCATTGTATCCTAATCCTACTGGTAGTAGCTGCAGTGGTGGTGAGAAGGTGGTTTTCTTAATCAAATAGTTGAAAAATCACAAGGTAACTAATTATATTCATATAAAATTAGGTGCACACAATCTGCATTGGATAATCTGATACTTGTATTAATTTTCAAAAACGTTACATTTGCATGTGAATACTTGCATAATTTTGCTGTCAAGTCAGAAGCTGTTTCTTGTTGTAGGGTGAATTTGTGAATGAATATGTGGGTGAACTGATAGATGAAGAAGAGTGCAGAGCTCGAATACGTTATGCCCAAGAACATGATATCACTAATTTTTATATGCTTACCCTAGACAAAGTAAGTAATGAAACAAAGTAAGTAATGATGAATGAACTTTGAGTTATCTTAGCTAGTGTTTATAGATACAGCATGCAGATATTACATGGATCAAAGTCAAGTGTTTCTCCATATAGGCTCTGGAGCAGATAAGATTGCTGATTTCTGGTGTACAGTCTTTTTTTCTTTTTTGGTACTAGGGATTGAACTCAAGGGTACTTGACCACTGAGCCACATCTTGAGCCCTATTTTGTGTTTTATTTAGAGATAGGGTATCACTGAGTTGCTTAGCGCCTCGCCCTTGCTGAGGCTACTATTTTTTATTTTGAGATAGGGTCTCACTTGGTTGCTTACAGTCTTGCTAAGTTCCTGAGGCTGGTTTCAAACTGCTATCCTCTTGTCTTAGCCTTGGGAGTTGGCTGGGATTACAGGTGTAAGCCACTGTGCCCAGCTGGCCAAAAGTAGTGAAACTGCCTTTATTTATTTATTTTGAATGATATTTAAGTTGGGCTTTGTGTAGAAATAAATTTTTTTTCTATAGGAATAATATTTCAAGCCTGAGAAATAGTCATTTTTTTTACCCTTTTGTTTTACCATTTAAGTAATTTGTTCATTGAGAAGGTTATGTAAACTGATTACTGTAAAACTTATTCTAGTTATAGGAATTTTCTGATAAGTTTCATTTTATTGGTGTGTCAAATTTTATTTTTAAATTTATTCTTGGCCTGGGGTTGTGGCTCAGTGGCAGAGCGCTTGCCTCGCACACGTGAGGCACTGGGTTTGATTCTCAGCACCACATAAAAATAAATAAAATAAAGATGTGTCTATCTATAACTTAAAAAAAAATTTATTCCTAATTTCAGTATCCTTGTATGTTTCTTTTCTGAGTATCTGCGGTTCCTCTTTGTATCTGAATATTATTAGGTTTCACTAACTTTCTTTTCTCTCTCCACTAGCTTTTATAACATCTTTTTCTGGTATTTACCTTTGTAAATATATTTTTTTTAAATATTTTTTTAGTTGTATATGGACACAATACTTTTATTTTTATTTATTTTTATGTGGTGCTGAGGATTGAACCCAGTGCCTCACACATGGGAAGCGAGCAGTCTACCACTGAGCTACATCCCAGCCCTGTAAATATTTCTTAAGTTTAGTTTATGAGAGCCTCACCTCTAGATATTCTGACTACACATTAGAGTGTGCAGTTTACATGTGTTTTAAATATCAGTAGGTGATTTGTTATGTGCACATCATTTGAAAACTTCATAATTAGGGAATGGAAAATCTTATGCTTCTAGGGCAGTGGTCCTAAACCCTTAGCATACATCAGAATTCCCTAGTGGGCTTATTACAGCACAGATGGTTGATTCCCACTCCAGAGTTTCTGCTTTAAACAGAAGCACAACTTATCTTAAGCACAACCGAGGAATTATTATTTCTAAAACTCTACAGGTGGGCTGGGATTGTAGCTCAGCGGTAGAGCGCTTGCCTCGCATGCGTGAGGCCCTGGGTTCGATCCTCAGCACCACATACAAAACAATAAAATAAAGACATTGTGTCCATCAACAACTAAAAAAATATTTTAAAAAATAAATAAATAAAATAAAACTCTACAGGTAGAGTTGGTGCTGCTGGTCAATGGGCTGCACTTTCAGAACCACTGCTATGGGATGTTCAAATTTCAAAAATAGCGACTCAGATTATTTGAATAGTTTAAGTTAATTGTAGAGGTCTCTGGAAGTCTGACAAGAAGCTTTTCTTGGAATTCTAGGACCGAATCATTGATGCTGGTCCCAAAGGAAACTATGCTCGCTTCATGAATCATTGCTGCCAGCCCAATTGTGAAACACAGAAGTGGTCTGTGAATGGTGATACCCGTGTTGGACTTTTTGCCCTGAGTGACATTAAAGCAGGTAAGTGTCATTTCAGGGTTCTAGAGTTAAGTCCTAAATTTCAGGTTATATCATCTAAAAATCTCACATCGTGTATTCCAAAATAAAGTTTCCAATTTCCTGAGGATAGCTGAAGACTTTCCAGATGGTACTTGGGCATGGTTTTGTTCATGAACCCTGGGCCTTGCACATGCTAGGTAAGTGGTCTACCAATTAGCTACATTCCCAGACCCAGGTGTGCAGTTTTCATGTGTTAAATATGCTCACATTCTTGTACAACTATCACCACCATCCACCTTGAGAAATTTTTCATCTTCCCCAGCTAAAACGCTTTTCCTATTCTCTTTCCCGTCAGCCCCTGGCAACCCCCATTCTCTGTTCTATCTTTGATTTGGACTTCTCTAGGAATTTCATGTAAATGAAATCATACAGTATTTGTCTTTTTGTGACTCGCTCGTTTCACCTAGCGTAATGTCTTTAAGATAGAGCCTGCATGGTTTTATTAACAAAATAAATTCCCAGACCTTTAACTTTGACAAGAACTCCCTGCAAATTAGTCCTGGAAACTGCCAGCTCACCTTCCCTTCCACAATTGCTCTTTTCTGATAATTTAAACCAAAGATTCACCTCTCACCCACCCAAATCTATGAGTTATGAATAAAAGGCTCCCTTCCTCTTCCCCTTTTTGTGGTGCTGGGGATCAGAGAAGTGCCTCAAATATGCATGGCAAACACTCTACCACTGAGCTACATTGTTAGCCCCTGTCCCTGAGGTTTTTAAAAGCAGACCTATTGGGCTGGGGTGGTGGCTCAGTGGTAGAGTGCTTGCCTAGCACATATGAGGCACTGGGTTCAAGCCTCAGCACCACATAAAAATAAATAAAGATATTGTGTCCATTTACAAATTTAAAGAAAACAAAAACCTGTCATGTTTGAGGTGCCAGAGAACTAGATGTTTGGAGGGTGCACAGAACTGTCATGATATGCCTGGCACCTTGTGATTTAGAATTTAAATGTATAAGTGAGATAGTTGTAATCCTGATAATTATTAACACATTTAATTGCATTGAAGGTAAATCTGATAATGGCTAGGTTGTTTCATAAAAAAGTTATATGATGGTATTTTCCATAAAATAGAAGAACCTAATCTATAGCTTTAAGGTTTTGATGTTTAAAAAAATAAATTGACCTATGCATATGATACCCTTCAAATTGGATCGTTTTTTAAATATTTGAACTTATATAATGTTTGTGAGTTTGAAATATACAAGCTTTCATGCATTTTTCCAGATGAATTTTTTGTAGGAACATAAGCAAAATAATTGAAGATCACTCTCTTGTGCTCAAAACTGAGATGGGATTTGCCTAGACCTTTTGTAATTGACAGTAGAGTAGAGTAGTCCAGTTACTGTTTAACCAGAAATCCCATGAGTATCTTGGAGGAAGAGTTGAGATTCCTTTTGTCAGCTGGTGCGGATCTTAAGCATTGATGAAGATAAAAAAATTAAAAAGCCATTTGATCAGCTCTTGTTCTGTGTGTTTTGGGGGTTTTTTATTCTTTTTAGATACGCATGACAGTAGAATGTATTTTGACATATATACGTGGAGTATAAATAATTCTGCTTAGGATCCCATTCTTTTAGTTGAACATAATGTGGAGTTACACTGTTCATGTATTCATATATAAACATGTTTTATTGTTTTCTAAATCTTTTAGACTTCCCTTTTCCCACTCTCCCCCCACCATTTATCTTTTTGATAAATCCATGCATTCTTTTATACTTTTTAGAATTTAAAAAGTTCTCACAGTTTTTAGATTTTTAAAAAAAATTTTTTTAATTGTAGATGGACACAGTATCTTTATTTATTTCTACATGGTGCTGAGGATCGAACCCTGTGCCTCACACTTGCGAGGCAAGTGCTTCACCACTGAGCTATAGCCTCAGCCCCCAGTTTTCAGATTTTAAAACTTGAGAGGTTAGCCTTGTAGCTCAGTGTTAGAGTGATTTCCTAGCACATGGGAGGCACTGGGTTCACCTTCAGCACCCCTAAAAATAAATGAAGAGAAAAGAAAATTTGCTCATGAGTTCCTTTCTCCCATTGTGCATTTGCTTTTCATAAAGTATCAAATGGTGAAGGTAATAACACTTTAGCATGACTGTGAACTAAACTGCTCAATTAAATGATACTCACTTTTTAAATGCTAACTTGTGTCAAGTTTTTGGAATGGATGGTATAAATAGTAAACAGAAAATGTTAATTTTGGCTCATAGTTTTACAGGTTCCACTCCATGATCAGCTAAACTCTTTGCTATTAGCAGATCTGCTCACCTCATGGGCAGGAAATGAAAAAGAGAAAGAAGTGGCTGGTGTCCCACAATACCCTTTAAGGGTATGCCCCCAGTTACCTAGGACATTCCAGTAGGCCCCACCTATTAAAGGTGCTACACCCTACTAATGGCATCTCTAATGGCATCCAATACAGGGGCAGGGGACATTTTAATATCCAAACTATAATACATAGTTAGTCTGTGCAACTTAGACCCTATTTCAAAATTGGGGGGAAAAGGCAGGGGTGGGGAGCTGGGATTGTAACTTGGTGGTACAGCACTGCCTGCCATGTGTGAAGCCCTGGGTTCAATCCCCAGAACCACACACACATACAAAAAGAAAAAGTCCATAAAAGGCACCTGGCTTCAATGTGAATTGTGTAGATTTCTGCTATCAGGAAAGATAAGTAAATGATGTTGTGAACTAGATGTTATCCAAATTATTATTTCATTTAATCCTTGCAAAAGGATTGTAAAATAAGTGTTTTGTTTTGCTTTGCTTTGGTTTTTGCACAAATTGACCCTGGGATTGAACCCCAGGGTTACTCTACCATTGAGCTTCATCCTTTTTGGTTTTTGGTTTTTTCATTTTGAGACAGTCTCATTAAGTTTATTTTGGCCTTGCTTGATAGCCTCCTCCCTCAGCCTCCTGAGTAGCGGGGATTGTATCTCAAGAGCTGCTGTTACTGTATTGTTAGGCAATATGGTTTGTCCCCTCTAAAACTTATGTTGTAATTTAATACCCATTATGAGGTATTAAGAAGGTGGATAACTGAAATAAGCTATGATACCTTTGGATGGTATTTAGCTTTAGATGAGTTTATCGTGGTGGAGCCCACATGATTGAATACTGGTGTCTTTATAAGAAGAAGGAAAGAGAACAGAAAATTTACAGCTATAATCCCTGTCTCTCACCATGTGATGTCCTGCAGTGCCTCTGGGCTCTTTCAGTAAAAAGTCTATCATCATATGCTGAGCCTCAATTTTGGATCAGAACTCTGAATCGGAGCCAGCCTCCCTTCCAGTCTTTGGGGTTTTTTTTTGGGGGGGGGTGAGGTACTAGAGATTGAACTCAGGGGCACTTGACCACTGAGCCACATCCCCAGCCCTATTTTGTGATTTATGTAGAGACGGGGTGTCTCGCTGAGTTGCTTAGCACCTTGCCGTTGCTGAGGCTGGCTTTGAACTCAGGATTCTCCTGTCTCAGCCTCCCTAAAAGCTTAGATTCTTGGATCTGATCCCTCTTCCCACAAACCCCTCTTTTTCTTTCTTTCTGTCTACCCTATTCACTCTGTTCATGGGGATGACCTGTCTAGTGTGTCTAGCCACAGATTTTTCTATGTTCTCTCAGTGTAGATATGTTGTTCCTGTCTTCTTGGATTCCAGTCTGCATGGATTAAATGGAGAAAATTAGACCTAATATGATGTTTGAGGCCAAGGGTGTGTCAGAGCTGAGAACTGGGTAGACATGGTCAGGACTTTTTATCCAACTTCTCAGATCCTTCATGTATCCGTAGCTTACTCTGTCCTATATATGCCATCTTTATTTTTCTCCTCTGGTGCCCTTTGCCAGATCCTTCAAAGGTTATTCCTTGTTGGATTCTTTGCTAAAGTGATACAGTGTTTCCTTTGTGAGTTTTGATACCTTCTGATTTAGTTTTTGTGATTTTTGTGTGATTGCTTACACAGTGTATGTTCAGTGAGCAGCAAGTTATGCCTAATGTACTGCTATCTTACACTGGTTTATATGGTGGAGTTGCATTATAAACACATCAGATCTGCAAAAGTTCCATTGTAGAATCTGGACAAGTGTACCTTAGTGGTAGGTAGAGTTCTTGCCTAGCATGCACAAGATCCTGGGTTTGATTCTCCAGTACTGCAAAAAATTCTCTCATGGCCAGGCGCGGTGGCTCAAGCCTGTAATCCCAGCACTTAGGGAGGCTGAGACAGGAGGATCGCGAGTTCAAAGCCAGCCTCAGGAACAGCGAGGTGCTAAGCAACTCAATGAGACCCTGTCTCTACATAAAACACAAAATAGGTCTGGGGATGTGGCACAGAGGTTGAGTGCCCCTGAGTTCAATCTCCAGTACCCAAAAAAAAAAAAAAAATCTCTCATTAATTTTTCACTAGTAGTATATGTAGATCATCCACCATTCAGGCCAATAAATTCACAGGAAGCCTGAGATGAAAACCCATCCCTACTGTTATCATGATGATTAAGCTCTGGCCCACACACAGATGATTCTATTATTTCTACAGTATTACCCCTAAATATGAGGCCAGTGGTTTACATTTTGCCCAGCTGAATAGAGACAATTCGCTGGTGTTGGAGTTGTGGCTCAGTGGTGGAGTGCTTGCCTAGCATGTGTGAGGCACTGGGTTCGATCCTCAGCCCTACATAAAAATAAATAAAGTTACAAAAAGGTTTAAAAAAAGAGACAAGTTGTTTGGGGTGATGGCACATGCCTATAACCCAGGTATCTGGAGTTCAATATCACCATGGGCAATTTAGCAAGACCCTGCGTCAAGGGGAAAAAATATTATTCTCTTGTTTAGGCCTAACCCTAACTTGCTTTCATTATGTGCTTAGACTGAGTTTGAATGTTTAATTTGTCTTCAAATACCTAGCATTCCCAAAAAAGAGCAGTGGCTACTCGGGGTTCAGATGACCCAGCTTGGTTTTGGCCACCCTACCTTGTTTTGGCATAACTGGGATGTACAGCCAGTCTTTACTATTACTCTGTTCTGAAATGCCTCCCTCTCCCCTGAGTTCTGCTCACCTGGGTGCATACTAGCAGTTATTTTTTTATACTTACATTCCTAGTGCCTGGCACACCAGTACAAAATTAAGTTGTTTTTTGTATAGTTTGTTTTGGTATTGAGTTCAAAAATTTGAATCTAATAGTTGGCAAAACAAGTTAAAGAGAAAAACTTGAGATAATTAATATTTCTATGGTAAAGGTGATTTTAAGTATTTGTTAAGCCACTTAAGGTTTTCTGCTTTTATAGTGTATTGACCAATAATGTTATATGATTAAAATGTGTTAATACAGTGAGATTAGAGTTAATTCTTTTCAAAATCCTGTTCTTAGTCTCTTGAAAATTAATATTCTTTGTAATTAATAAGAAATAATTAAAACCATAGATATTAATTATTAATATTTTAATGGTCTTCTATGCAGGCACTGAACTTACCTTCAATTACAACTTAGAATGTCTTGGGAACGGAAAGACTGTTTGCAAATGTGGAGCCCCAAACTGCAGTGGCTTCTTGGGTGTCAGACCAAAGGTACCACCTCCAGATTAAGTTACTTTAATTCTCTGGTATAGCTGTCTCTTTTTCTTGGTAAAGATACCAAAGAATCTGCAGTGGACTTTAAGATTGTATTACAAAGTAGTATAATAGAATGGGTAAAAGTAGAAGACTTAACCTCACCATTATAACAAAGTATAAAAAAATTGTTGTGCTGGGTACCAACGGTATACCCTGTAATCCCAGCTGCTCAGGAGGCTGAGGCAGGAAGATTGTGAGTTCAAAGTCAGCTTTAGCAAATGCAAGGCACTAATAAGCAACTCAGTGAGATCCTGTCTCTATATAAAATACAAAATAGGGCTGGGGATATGGCTCAGTAGTTGAATGCCTGAGTTGAGTACCTATTCCCCCTCTTAAACCCGCGC